>WSUI01000204.1:13287-47213 GCA_019633595.1 Tulasnella sp. UAMH 9824 | reverse complement strand
CCGAACCTCAGGGTTTTATACGTGGCTGGTCTCCAAGGGCGAGGGTATATATAACATTAGAACATAGTGTATATGCAAAATCGAACCAAAAAACCCCCCCAAAACAGCACAAGTCCTCGTATCTTGTCACAAAAAAATCCGAATGGTCAGAAAAGAAAAGAAAAAAAGCGAATCGACCGCTGGCACGTCAAAAAGGGTGGCAGAGACCGATATTCACACCACCCAGAAGACAAGTCCAAAAATAGCCAGTTGAATAAATAAAAAGGAAAACGAATGGAAGAAACCAGTCCCGTGTCCATCCTCCGAATCAGGATATTACAGATGGTACGATGAACTCCTAGCTGGCGACCAGTCGGCTGAATACGCCTTGGACCCACTGGAGCTCGGTCCTGGTATCTGCAATGTCGGTCGCTTTGGTTTTTGGCCACCGGGCTGGGCTGTCCCGGAACCAGACTTGGATGGCACCGCGCCCTCGTGGGTGTACTCGCTGAACGTGATGAGGTTCACAGATTCTTGCACCGTGCTCACCACTTCCACATCACTATCACCTCCATCTTCGCCGCTGAACAACGACCTTCCACCGACGCTCGCCCTGCGCACCTCCATGCCCATGCCAACCAAGTCCTCGTCCTCGTCGCAGCACTCCGCCGACTCGAGCGCTGACGACGCGTGGTGGTGCGGAGCGCTGATTTTCTCCAGCCGCACGACCAGCTCGATCAGGAGCTCCTTCGACGAGAGCACCGATTTGACGAAGCTCGTCGTCGAGGCGTAGTTGGGGAAGCACGGTGCAAGTACACTCTTGTGTTGTCCGCGGGATGAGTGAGTCGGGTGTAGCGTCGCGCGTGGAAGGAGGAGCGGCCGGGCCGGGCGCGGTGGTCGTGGCGGGGGTGGTCCGTTGAGTGAGGGCGAGTTGAGGGCAAGAGGTATGTTGTTGTTGTTGTTGTTGGACGAGTTCGGTTCGGCGGAGAAGAAGTCCGGGTTGGTTATGCTGTTGGGTGGCGGGGCGCGACGCAGTGGTGTTGGGGGTTGGAGGGTCAAGTGAACCTCTGGTGGGGACGTCGACATCGGCGGTGGTGGCAAAGACCTGAACAGGTCCGCCACTGCTGGGATGATCGGTGTCTTGCCCGGCCCCGCGGACCTTGGTACTGTGCCTTGCTGATACTGGCTTGGAGAAGCGTCCGTAACCGGCGGTGTCGCACGTCTCACAGGTTGCGGCACGGCAACCGGCGGTTGTGCCGAAGTGGAGCCTTCACTAGACGACCTCCTCGGCGCACCGCCACCGCTCAAATTCTCCAACCCGGGAATCGGATCGATCTGCAGCTTGGGTAAGAAAGCTGGTCTCTCCTCTTTAACCACGGTTACCCTCGCGTCGGCTACGCGCACGGGCTCCCCGTCGACCAGGGTTAGAACCAGCCGGTTGCTGCCCACTTCCAGCGTCCAGCACTTCTCGCACGCGATGAACTCGACCACCAGACCAGCTTCTGCTCTCAGCAGCGCGTCGATGCGCTGGGATTCCGACTCGGGGTCGCCGGTGAGCTTCTCTGAAGGTGTGTGTCGCCGTTTCGCGAGTGCGATGGCGTCGTTGAGTAAGCTTGAGGGGAAGTTTGGTATCGAGATAAGCGCGCGGAATTCGTTCGCGTCAGTGGATGTCGGTGGGAGGTTTGGTGGTAACAGCTCGGTGGACAGGCGTTCTTCGACACTGGTTTCGTATTCGAACGGTGGTGGGTCCCATGGTTTCCCCGCCGAATCGGAGGGAACGAGGTGTCGTAAGGTTTCATAGAGGTTGGAGCTGTCTTTACGCAACATGCAACTGGTGAAAGAGTGAGTAAAAGAAGTGTGTCAGTACGAGAACCCAAAGTGGTGGGAATGAGGACCATGCGGTCGAACGGGCTACTCACCCGCGGCGGACCTTCCAACGAAGGTTTTTGGACGCTGAATGTTCCAACAAGAACAGCAGCAGCTCCGGTGCGTTTTGGAAATCGCATCGGACGATCTCGATGATCAGCGGTACCAACCCAAACCCTTCCACCTCCACTTCCAGCAATTCTCCAAATGGAACTCCGGTTGAACGGCACGCATCGCGGACCCTAGTCATTTTGATCGCCGCTTGCCTCGTCTCTTCCGGCGTCGTCGTCTCCTTCATGATCCTAGATATCTCACTTAAAGCCGCCGTACGGACTTTTTGCAGGTCCGTTCGAGTGAGGTCCGCCAAGGGGTCCGCGTATGTTCGTGCGTTGGCGAGTGGGTGCAAATGCGGGATGCCATGGAGTTGAGCCTCGGCTTCGACGAGATCCTGTTCCGTTATGGGACGAACGACGGGCTGCGACTGATTAGGCGGGATGTAGTTGGCCGGTCGGGGCCGAACGCGCGGAAGTGGAGGGGGGATGGACTCTTGCGTTGCTGGGGCCGGGTTCGGTTGCGCCGCTCGCGCTCTGAGAGTTTGACGTGTTTCCGCTTCTTCGGCGGCGAACATGCGAGCGGCTCGTTCTGCAAGGTGAGCCGAGAGCAGGTCCTCCATGTTGAGATCTTTAGGAGCTCCTTTCGGGCGCTTCTCGGTCGGTGCCTGCGTGGCATCTGGATGTTTTGGGCTGGGGGCCCGAGAGGCCTCAGCGGAGGGGGTTGCGCTGAAGGAAGGTAGGAATTTTCTGAGTGTGCTTGTCATTAGTGGCGGATAGTAGAGAAGGGGAGGGGGGGAAACGAGAGAGAAGGAGGAGGGTGAATGGCGCAGGAAAACGAACCAAGGGGGTATAAAAGAGAAGATCAAGGGGAAAGTTTGGAGGTAAAGAGCGGCATAGAAAGTCACGTGACCTGGGCCAAGGAGCGACACAGCTTTTTGACCCACCCGCCTCCCTTCCAGTGAAACGCCTCTCGCCAATAATTAATTCCCATCCCTCCCTCGAGCCCTCCGCTTAACGAAGCCACCGACCGTCCATCTGACCTGTTCGCTTATAGCCCTCCGGTTCGGTATTTCGATAACCGTAACCACCACAGAAGCCGCTTCTAGCACGTACGACGACGGTGAAAAACGTAAGGGCCCGCTTGAATCGAACGGAAGCTGTGCTGGAGGACATGGGAACGATCACAGATCTCCCTTCCTCCTATCGCAATGCACACACGCTTTGATACGCTGGCACTCCCACCGATCAAGCCCCCCACGCGTAGATCTTTGGGTCTCAAAATAGCTACCTTGGCAGTGGGCACAGAGCCCGTGGATCGCCTTTTATGGTAATACGTGTATCATTATATAACACAGGATACTCATTGCCCCTCACTACACCCAATACACTCCATAATACGTCCGTACGCGCGCTTATACTAGTCATTTCGTTTTTTGTGGTCCCTTGAATAAATGGGGAGTAAGCGCTCGTAACTCGCCGAGGTTGTGATGTCACGTCAGGATCCCGCTCGCTTCTGACCGACTCTGCAAATTCGCAAGCCACCCCTGACCCGTCCATCTTTTCTCCAAAGACACTCGAAGCAAATTCTTTTTCCAGCCCGAGAATAGACACAATGCAAGCATCTTCAGACGAATCCCGAGTCCTGGTCATCTACACGGGCGGTACCATCGGTAAGGCTCTTCACTTAAAAAGCAATGCAGCGCCGATAAGCTCCAGTGCTAGTTTATCACTTGGAACCTATGCCATTTGCTTTTACTTACCTCCATCACTTGCGTTCCTCTTACTCTCAGGAATGCTCGTAGGGAACGAAGGATTCGTACCAGAACCATTCTTCCTCACCGAATCGTTGCGCAAGGAAAGCCGCTTTCACGACCCAAACGACGACTCTCTCTTCTCCCGGGCAACCTCCGTACAAAACTTCCGGACATGGCATAGTCGCTCAGCTTCAGCTTCCGCGTCTAGCCCAAGCACTCCAACCCGCTCGCCAAGCCCCTCCACCACGCCCCTGCCAGCCGCCGAACCGCCTTTGCCTACACTCCTCGTTCGGTCTTCTCGACCGATCGCGCAACCCCCTGAGTACATCGGGACCGGCAAACACTTGAGCTGGAAGATCAATCCGGATTGCTGGGAGGCTCACTTGCCCAGTTTGATCACGCCCAAGGTTCAATTGGTTCATGGGACTACAAAGCAGAAAAGGATCAGGTACGCCATCTTGGAATGGCAGCCTTTACTGGATTCGAGCAACATGGAGTATAGCGGTACGTCGCGCGCTTTGCCGGAACGATCCGCGAAAGGGGGAATTCGTGATGAATCACCAGACGCGTATTAGACTGGATACGGATTGCGACGGAAATCGAGCTCAACTATTCCAACTTTGACGCCTTTGTCATTCTTCATGGGACGGATACGATGGGCTATACGTCCAGTGCTCTGAGCTTCCTCCTCGAAGACCTCGGAAAGACCGTCGTACGTTGAACTCACCCTTTCTGGGCTTGGCCCGTTTCTAAAGTATGAGCCCTGGTCCTAGATCATCACTGGCGCTCAGATACCACTATCCCAACTGCGTAATGACGCAGTTGATAACCTTCTAGGAGCCCTGACGATTGCTGGGCAGTTCATCATCCCTGGTAGGTAGTTAGTTGAGAACGTCAGAGTGACTCCCATACCTCACAAGAGGTCTAACTGCTCACGAACGCACAGAGTGCTGCCTTTACTTCAACCATACTCTGTTCCGCGGTAATCGCGTCACCAAGTCGTCATCCTACGACCTCGACGCGTTTAGCAGTCCTAACTTTCCTCCTTTAGTCAATGGTATGGCGTTTCCTGTCGAACCCTGTCGCCCCAGCGCCAAGCTAAACTTGGATTTTCCTATCTCCGCCACTTCTCAGTTGGTATTGATATTGTGGTCAATTGGAACCAAGTCCTTCGACCCAAGAGCCAAAAGAAATTCAGGGCACACAAAGGTTCGTCCAGCCTCAAAAACCTTGCCCCTTCTCAATCAGGCTGTGTATGGCAAGGGCTCACGCAACCTTTTTTTTAATTCTTCTACTCGGTCTTTGGGCTGTGCAGTAATGTGCCCTAACGTGGGTAAGGCTATTCCTTCTTGATACGTCCGGTCGCAACGAGCACTGCACTAACCGTACCTTTTTTCCCTACCCCCTTCCCCCCCGGTCCCTAACCAGTCGCGCTCCGCCTCTTCCCCGGAATAACAGCAACGACGGTCCGATCGTTTCTCGCGCCGCACATCCAGGGAGTCATCCTCGAATCGTACGGCGCGGGGAACGCGCCGGGTCGCAAAGATATGATGGACGTGTTGAAGGAGGCCTGCGATCGCGGGGTCGTGATCGTGACGATTTCGCAGTGCGCGAAGGGTACGGTTTCGGATAGCTACGAAACAGGGAGGACGCTTTTGAACGCGGGCGTCGTTGCTGGTGGGGACATGACTGCTCCGGTGGGTAAACGGCCCCTCTACTTTTGATTCAACACTTCGGCTGGATGAAAGGATGTTCAAGCAATCTTTCTTGCTGATTTCAGTGCGCGCTGACCAAATTGGCCTACTTGCTATCGAAACCCGAGCTCTCCGTCGCCCAAGTGCGAGAGCTCATCAAGACGCCTTTACGAGGGGAGATGACGACGTCCACCTCACTCACCAACAGCGCTTCCCCGGGGCTCGAGTCCGTCTCTGAGCTTCTTTCTCAAGTCCTCCGAATCTCCTCGACACCTTCAAGCGCGTTGCCGCCGACGTCCTCGTCGACCGCCCCGCCATTGATCAGCATCACCTCTTCGCTAGCCTCAAACACGACCAGCACGCCGCAGGACACTAAAACGGCCAAAGACGCGACGGCTCCGTGGTCGTTAACAGCTTCCGACGCGGCGTCAACTCAGTCAGCGCTTCTGCCGTTCTTGATCCACTTGGCTGCAGCGAGGGATGATGTCGACGGGCTCAAGTACTGCATCGAAGCGGACGACCAGCTGTTCAACGCCCTCGCACAGCCAACCGCCGAGGTCATGTCTCCTACGGGTGCGGTGGGTGCTGGAGCTGGAGGTACGACTACCATGACTGTACCCGGCGGTGTCGTCAATTGCTTGGACGGTGCGACGAGGATGTCGCCCCTGCACGTAGCGGCGCTGAACGGATGCGAGCGAGCGGTTTCGGTCTTGCTTCAATCTGGAGCGTTGGTCCATCAGAGAGACGTGATGGATCATACGCCTTTATATTATGTAGGAATCGTCCAATCTGATTTCCGCACCAGCCAAGTTGACAAAGCTGATTGATGGGGATTCCTAGGCTGCTCGACAAGGACACTCGAAAATCGTGCAATCGCTCATGAAGGCCGGAGCGCTTCTGAGCGGGTCAGACGTTTCAATGGGCTACGCCGACCTGGGACTTCGCCGAGCCAAGGGGCTGGGGGACGAGGAAGGTTTGAAAATCTGGGAGACGGTTCAACCACCCAAGCAGCCTCATCATCACCACTCCGCCGACAGTCCGAAGGAAGATAATGGCGAAACCAAGGAGTCGTAGTTAAATCTTGAAGAAGCGATAACAGAGGATGAGATTTCGATAGACGTACAACATTAAAGTGGGAACCGGAAATAAATCATAATTACACCGTTTACCTTATGATCGTTGAAAGCGAATCAGGGGGTGAGGCATCGTGTGTGTTCACAGGAGGAAGGGGGGTATCAATCCGCTGTATCGGTCCTCTTCAATCCAACTCCCCTCGGATCTCAATCCTCTATCATTTGCACTTCATCATCGTCGCTCTCCTGTTCCTCCTCTTCTTCTTCATCCTTGCTCAATTTGAGAAGCGATTTCCCCAGCATGTGCAATTGATTCCGTTCAAATGAAAAGGGGCTGGCGAGCCAATTCAGTTCGTCAAGGAACTCTTGCCGAGGAACCGGTTCGATGTTGACGAGTGGGGTGTAGATCGTTTCTGCGGTATCCGCAGGTGCACCGGGCTCCGTCGGGCATACGACGACTTCGAACGTCAATGCTATAGAAGGGAGTGCCCGTTTCTCATGTCAGTTAGAACGACGTTGAGATCAAGAGGAAACAGCCCCCACCATCAAGCCTGCTTGGAGCAAAGAGGCAACGATACTTCCACTGAACTCCGTTATGTTGTTTCTCCTGGCTGACAGAGAGAATGGTGATACCGGAAATATCTTGCAAGAAGCTTGATGTTTCCTTCTGGAGGTTTAGCTGGTCGGCTTGTATGCGGGACGGCACTGGTGCTCTGGACGATGGGGACGAACCACCAGCCCTAGTGTTGGCTGCACGTTCCCTCGTTTGAAGCCTTGTAATCTCGTCTTGGGCGATGCGGCGTTCGTTCTCCATATCGGATGCCAGGTCCGTCACTGCATCCCAAAGGTCAGATGCTATTAACGGTTGCTTGACCAGGACTATACGTACCGTGTTTCTCTAGTTCCTTAATCTTCTGGTTCAACTCTTTGATTTCGTCCTCCTTTTCGAGGACTCTGCCTTCCAACGCTCTGCGGACGGTGTCGGTCTCGGCCCTCGTAAACAAAGTGATGCCCAGTGGCCCTGGCTTGGTAAGTTCCTCCAATCCCTTGTCAAGCAGCAATCCGTCGATGGTTTCTTGCTGAGCTGTGGCCCTCTCCTCCACGGACTCTGTATATCCTTGCATCGCGGCTTCTTCGTCGGTGGTGCGCAAGCGTACGAGGTTGTCGAATTGCTTCGCAAACAAGTCCCTCTCTTGCCGAAGCTGTTACCATGTCAATATATTATAACTGGGTAAGCAATATAGTAGGAACTCACAGCTTCGTTGTCGGCGAGCAGAGTTTCATTCTGCTTTTGCAGCTTGTCAAGTTCCCGCTCGTGGCTCTCAGCGAGTCGCTCCTTCTGCTTCCGGAGAAGGTTGATCTCTCGTATCAAACTCTGAGCGCTTCTCCCCGAGAATTCTCCCTCTTCTTCATCGTCGGCAGGAGGTGGAGCCTTTGTTCGAGTGCCGTTGGACTTGGCGTTACCGCGCGATGCGCTCGCCGGAACCGTATCCTCGCCAACTTCAATGTCCTCCCCCTGTTCTTCTTCTTCTACCGGAGGCTGGGCCTTTGGTGGTTGAGCAGGAACCTTGCCCTTTCCTTTCCCGTTGATGGCTGGCCGAGCATTCTTCGCAGGACCACCGAAGACGTCCTCTTCATCGACCGCGATTGGTTGGGATGGTGCCCTCCCCTTCTGTCCCCCTTTCGATGCTGCCGTCTTGTTTGACGATGAAGGTTTTCTAGGTTGCGAAGTCGAGGGCTTGGTGACCTCAGGCTCTGGTGGGTGATAGAGTTCAGAGCGTGTCAGTTCAAAGCAAAACAACTCGGAATAGTGGGTGCAACAAACCATCTGCCAAGTCTTCGGACCCGGTGTCTGACAAGCCACCGTTGATCTGGATCACTTGACGCTGAGCGGATCCTGGTTTTGTACGTGCCATATACTAGAACAAGAGAGCTACAGGGCAGACGTGAGTTCAAGGTCGAGGGATGCGGTGAGGCAGCGCGACAGAAGAACAAACAAGGCATCGCGTAGAACCACACGTGCTTCCTCTCAAATCACCCCAGCATTGCGACCACGAGTCTCCCACCACCCCCAAGACCCAGCCACCCAAGATCTCGAGATCTCTCTGAAAAAACGACCGGTTCACCACCGTCGAAGGTAACGACACCAGGCTACTGCAGAACTGGTAAGCATCGATGCTGTATCCTCCCCGCCCCGACACCCTCCCGAATCCATATTCCTCCCCCAGCCAGACGTTTTTCATACCGCCCTCAATCCAATCGCATCCCGTCCAAATCACCATCTGTACTACCTCCCAAGCCCTCTCCAACAACCTACCCGTGGCCCACTCCTCATACCACTCATTGCAATCCGGACTAGACTGTGATTAACTAAAGTGTACTGATGCCAGACGATAGAAAGCGCTCTCGTTCTCCCTCTGACACCGATGAGCCGGCTAACAAGAGGCACCAGTCTGCTCAAGGTGTGGCGACCCCTGCTGAGGCAAAACCAGCAAAGAAGGATGAAGACACCAACATGACGGACGCCAACAAAACTGGTGACCCTGCCAATCCTGCTCCCGGTGCTGCGACCCAAACTATTCACATGCGTTGCCTGATCGTTACTCAAGATGCGTCAATTATCATTGGCAAGGCAGGCAGCCATGTCAACGAGATTAGGGAAAAGAGCGGCGCCAAAGTCATGGTCTCGGAGAGCATTCCTGGAAATCCGGAGCGAATTCTCAACGTCAGCGGTGCTCTTGACGCTGTTTCCAAGGTGGGCATTTTTCCCTTGCCCCTGCCACGTTCTGCACCCTAAGTTGACTCTGCTTAGGCTTTCGGTCTTATCGTTCGCCGCATCAACGACGAGCCATTCGACGTGCCGTCTGTCCCTGGCAGCAGAGCCGTTACGATTAAGTTCATCATTCCCAACTCGCGTATGGGAAGCGTGATTGGCAAGGGAGGAAGCAAGATCAAGGAGATTCAGGAGGCGTCAGGTGCACGGCTTAACGCTTCGGAAGGCATGCTGCCTGGCTCCACCGAACGTGTTCTCAGCGTTACGGGCGTTGCCGATGCCATCCACATCGCCACCTACTACGTCGGCAACATTCTCATTGAAGCTGGACCCCCGCCCCACTCCTCGGCGGCATCTACCTACCGGCCCACTGCGCGTTCTCGCTATCCCGCTCCCCCTCCGCATTATCCCCCTTACTCGTCCCACCATCCTTACTCTGGCTCGTCATCCTATTCGTCATATCCTCCTCCCGGGCCTCCTCCTGGCCCACCAACCACGCAACAGATATACATTCCGAACGACCTTGTCGGATGTATCATTGGAAAAGGAGGATCCAAGATCAACGAAATTCGGAGCATCAGTGGCAGCCAGATCCGAATTATGGAACCCGGTGCAACTGCTCCCGGCGCTCCCCCTGGCGCGGCTGCTAGCAACGAAAGATTAGTCACAGTCACCGGACAACCCGCGCAGATCCAGACGGCCGTTCAGTTATTGTATCACGTATGTTACACATCCGTATCCCTCGCAACCAGATCCCATTCTCACCCACCTTCCACTTCAGCGTCTCGAACAAGAAAAGCAGAAACAGCTTTTGAACGTGCAGCGGTCTCAGGCATAAAAATTTGGCTCGTTTACAAGGCCTCGCTATTACTCTCATACCTCGTCTCCTTCCTCTTCTGTTTTGGGCACGTTTCATATTTGCTTATGTTTCCCATTTCCTCCTCGATGTTCGAACTTCTCCAACATTGTACATATCGTCCCGGTCTTGTCGTTTGCACAGCTAAATGCCAGTTATGTGTAGGTCCCCGACGGCCCTCTTATTGTATAACGAACTCTAGCAAACGTGGAAAGGACATATGAAGGTACCTCCGCAAAACGCCAGCTACTCTGACATCCTTTGACTGCTGGCGGGTGATGAACGCGTGTTATTGTCCAACTCGCTCCGCAGGAGGGTGCGGCGTAACTCCCGAGCTAGGGCCTCTGAGAGAGGGACAGGGACGGCATTGCCAATCTGGCGATACATCTGGAAGACGAGACGGACAATTTCAGCTGCAAGACAAAAACGGCAACACCCCCGGTTGGCTCACGTCGGTCGGATCATCGTCTCCAGAGCAGAACTTCATATCATCGGGGAAACCTTGGGCTCGAGCACACTCGCGAACCGATAAAACACGTTTTTGCTCGGGATGAAGGCAGCGACCTTGTCTTTGGAGAAGAAACCTTCGTCAGTCCAAGCCACACAGGGACACAGGGTCGAAGACGCCACCGACTTGTTCCCTGGTTTAAGTTGAGTTACGACCGTCTGGAAGAGCCCATCCCACTGAACACGGCCTGTGAAGACATACCTACTTATGAATAAAGGCAGGGGGATGAAATGCCAACGACGTTACCGTAAAGACCAGGAAAATAGTTGGCACGTTTGGCGGCAACGTTGGACGGATCGTTCAACCCGGGTAGCTGCAGAGCATAAGGCAACTGGCGGTGATCTGCTTCAGGACCTCGTCCAATCAGGCGAATTCTGCAACAGCAACACGTTTAAGCGGCAAGCTCTACTGAGCATGGTTCGAGCACGACTTACCTCTCAACGTTTAGCGGTCCAAAGTACCGCGTGATATGTGCGACTGGAGTGTCGTTGTGAGACCTCCTTAACCGTAACTGATAATCATTCTGGGGATGTGATCGATAGACATCCGGTTGGCCTTGTTCCTCCAACGCAGCTGTCTTGCTCTCCTCGCCAGACGCGTCTTCGCAAGTCAGTAAGGCGACGTCTGGCTCTCTCTCCTCTAAGTCGTCGCTCTCTTCACCTTCTCGCCGTTGGGGAGCCCTCCAGTCGAATGCAGGAAGGTCTTCAATGGCATCTCGCACTGTGAGCGGATAATGAGGAGCGCCGGGAGGCTGTACGTCCCACTCGTCCATCACCCCGACATCGAGGTCTTGGTAAGGCACCCGAAATTTCTTGCTCTTCTGGAGGTATGCATGGGTTGGGCGAATAAAATCGGGAAAGGGAAGACCCCGACGAGCAGCGACGTAAATCAGTCGCGCGCGTACCTGAGGGGCTCCGAAGTTCGCGCTATCGTAGATTTTCCAGCGAACGTTATAGCTTCCAGCCGAAGTAGTTCAAGGTGAGCATCATGAAGTTAACGGAAGGAATAGGAACGCACCCGAGCCCAATGAGACATCTGATAACATACTTGTGTACCCCGTGCTTCAGGCCCTCCTCCGGGTTGGAAGGCGGTTTCAAAGTCGTGCTGAGCAGTGGGACAACGTTTTCGATCATGACGTACTTCGGCCGGAGATACTCGGTCACCGTGACCGCCAGCGCAACTAGCGCTTTGCGGTTGTCATGCTTAGCCTTGAAACGGTTCAGTCCCGAGTAATCCTGGCATGGTGGGCCAGCCAGAAGAAGATCAATATCTCCGGGACGAGGATGCCTCGGGCTCCGCCGATCTGAGTCCCGTAGCATTTCCAAAATCAGCTCTCGGGCATCCATATTATGCAGTTGGGCATTGGGATGCCGCAGTCTGCGTGGTTTCGGTTAGTCTGTTAATCCAAGCGACTCTGATGCATTCGACATACTGAAACTAGAATTCGCAGTCAGCAGTTTGTTCTCTACCTGAGGGTAACGACTGGACCCACCGTTGCAGACGCATCAGGATCTAAGTCTATTCCGCCAACGACGTCCCATCCCAGGGCAGCAAACCCCGAGCTCCAACCGCCTGCGCCGTGGAAGAGATCGTAGCATCGAAGGTCTCGCCGAGTAGGAAACTTTCGAATGGCCTCCATTTCCTCGTCTTCCTGTTGCAACACTTCCGGCGACGCAGATGTAAAATCTGCTATTGGGAAGTCCTGAATTTCCGCCAACGTTAGCGGCTTGCTCTGATCAGCACTCCGTCGGAGTTGATGGGATGTTCTAAATCCATCTATCGAGGCCCAGGCATCTTTCTGAGCGCTTGTTTGGATTTCTTGAGCGTGACGCACATGGCAGAGACCGACTAGATCTGTGGTCTCATATCTCCTTTCTTCGTGAGTGAAGTACAGACGATCCTGCAAGAAGTGCAAAGCAAAACGACACCATGGAACCCCAGCAAAGTCAGACACAGCCCAAAGCCGAGAACCGCTCAACGTACAAAGTGAACAAAATGCTGAGGCTGGCTAGGGTCCAGCCCCTGATTGGTTGTCCGTGCAAGGTCTTCGTACCGTCCAAGCACCCACACCCGGACGTGCCATTGTTCGAGGCTGATGATCTGCCCAATTGTGAAGACCGGGTGTATCCCAGGGGCGCGATCCCCCTTTTCGGCGTTCTTAACCGACGATAAAGATACTTCTGGATCAGATTTCTGCCACAGGGCGTCGCGTATTCCTAGCGGGCGAGAGACATAGGCAGCACCAGGCGCGATGAACACAAAATCGTTGATGTGGCAAATTTGGTCTCGGATCATCAAGGTCACGGGCGAGCGTCCATCCTCGGCTGCGTTGCCTCGGTAGCGGAAAAGGGTAGGTTGGGCGCAGTCTTGCTCAGTGATCGTTCTCATGCATGGGCAGGACTTCCATAGCTCTGCCGCGAGGCTGGGATTCTCGTGGTCGATTATTTCCTCCCCAAGCGGAAGAAAGGAATCGTTATATCCCATACCGTAGCTTCAGGCATCGCTTGAGTCGAAGTAGGATTTTCGTTTTGTCGCACTCACCGTGTAAAGAGACCCAGAGAATCGCAACGCTCGTCTAGAGGCTCCACGAAGTCGCCGGTATTTTTAGCAACCTGGACATCAAGTGGGCAAAGAAGTTGGTCCGGGCGGAGCTTTCCAAGACAAGTGCGGGTGAAAACAAGCTCCCTGGAATGAGCAAGCTCACGGAGAACGGTTTGACTCGCGGGTCGAAGGACCTGGCCATGAAACCGCCACTTTCCGTTCTCCTGAAGTATGTCCCTTATGAATATGATACTGCCGATGGAGAAATTCGCTTCATGCAGGACGGCAGAGGCAGCTGCAATGATAACGCTTACCCGAATTCGTTGACGATATTGTTGGGCGACTTGCAAGTGGGATCGACATCATCCGGAGGTCTATCATCGTTGGGGCCTGGAATGACGGCATTCAGCAGAGCGAACCCGCCGATCTAGTGAAAAATCACGGCGATCAGCTGATCGACCCGACTTTCGCCATCCAGCTAAGCAAATTTGTACACACCCGAAACCTCCCAAGACGCGTAATCTCAACTTCCCGCACATTTCCGTACACCCTATGAGGGGCAGCTTTCGGAATGACCGATCTTGTGACATTCTGCAATCGATCCTGCCGCTCTAAAATATCCTCAGCTCGTTCTTTATTCGCCTCGCGCTCCTCCCACGTCTCGCTTAGCCTTGCGGTTCGAGAGGGGTTATGAACTTTGAAATTGGCATTGAATAGCTTGTGAGCTAGTTTGCCCGTGAAGGGCATCATGTGGATGACGGGAGCACTGCTGGATCGAGTGTGCCTCGGTCGCGGAGGAGCGCGAGATACAGATGTCACAGTTTCGGGTAGGGCTGTCTCTTCGGGATTTCCTGCGAGCTTGCTAATCAGGGGTATCGACAGGAAGTCTCTTCGGGCGTCGTCTTGGCGGAAATGTTGCTGAGCGTACCCCCTCAATTCGGGACCCAGGGTTCCCACCTTTCCGGAGGTAATCATTACCAGCGACGAAATGAGTCACCGAGGACACCGAGCTTACCAGTCCGTTTACCTCGGCCCGGGTCCATGGGTGCTCTCGAAGGAGGTATTTATCTTCTGAGGAAGTCGCTTGTTCCACGAAATTGAGCAGATCGTGAGCCTGAGTAAGGCCATGAACAACGACGGCGTAGATTGCAGCGTGAACGAGAAAGTGCCTCTTCCAGAAGGGAGCGTACTTGAAACGGTACGACTTTTCAGCGTGTCCGAGTCTATACCACGCATGTTCTGTGATAACCCATATTTCTCTGCGCCACATGAGTGAATTTGGCCAGGCAGAGGGCAGAACAAACGGATATTCGTCACGTACAGTCCAGAGCTTGATCCGTACTGTGCGCTTAGAGCTACTATCGTCGTTAGTGCCATGGGCTGGGTCTGTAGGTCGTTAGGTTCAATATCCTCGACGTCATCCTGCTCCAAGCCAATGTCGCTGGAATATGACGAGGCGTCGCCGTACGCTCGAAGGTCTTGATGACCGTCTGTCGTTTGAGACACAGAAAATTCTGACAACGAGGCTTTGGAATTCCCGTCTTTGGCGTCGAAAATGACGAAATGATCTAGTAAGCGCGTCGGCACTGCACGTCTCGTTTCCACTTCTCCGAACGAAATCCTAACGATTTCGTCAGTCTCTTTATGTTGGTTCTGGGGTACAGAATAAGTTGCCGGAGGACGCGCTAGAAAGGACAGCTCGCTTAGCGTTGATTCACCAAGCGTCGAATAGTATCGAGGAAGAGACAAAGAGCGAAAGTCACGCGGCGTCTACTGCCGGCAAAATCGAAGAAGTGATCCACGTCCGATGACGCTGATTCTGTGCCGACGCGCATATGTGTCGCCCAAAGTGAGCTTTGGCAAAGCTCCCAGCCCGCGGAGAGCGCGCGATCCCTCATGATGTGAGGCGCGGACATATACTTGTGACACGATGGGAATTCATGATAAAAGGCCGCTTACTCTTTCTAGGAACGTCTTCATCTTAATGAGGAGAACAAATGAGCCAGGGTTAGACCATTAGTCCGACCAATGAACGTTGTGGAACCTTCCATACTTAGTTGGTCCGCCCGAGAAGCTGGGGTGGCTGACGCGACCGAGGCGGCTTCCAACAGACCTGCCTCAGAGAAGGTTCTGGCATTTGATTTACCCTTCCTGAGGTGCTCAGGAAGACCCGGCTTGATCCCATCACCTTTGGGAGGCATACTTGAGGATCGCTTAGGGCTGGATGGGTCAGAGGGAGCGAAGCGGAAAAGGAGAGACCGCTCGTGGGAAGAATAGTGATATTACGGGTCTCGCTCCTCACCGTGCCTGTGCCGCATACCCCAAACGTTTCGGGTAGCCTCCAAGTGACGCAAGCGGCCGTTCATGGCTGCCTCTGATGCTCATGGGCTCGGTGGTTTTGGGGGGTTGACCGTAAACACCGCTTTATCCGTAAGGGGTGACTCGGGAGCATCCGTGGGGCACCCTTATCTCCCTTGTTCTTCCAGTTCAGGCAGTTCCGTGCGTTGGAAATTCAAGAAAAGTTAAAAGAATGTCTATGGAGTACGTACGAGTCGACAGGCAAGACGAGCGGACCGTCGAGCGGGCTGTGGAGCGGCCAGTGGGTCCGACGGCGCTCCGACCGACGATGGTCGCGCGTCTGGTCGCCCGAACAAGCCTATCGCCGTCAATCTCGCGTGGCCCGACTCCTATCACCGACTACAGTTATTTAGCCTTTTTGGATGCCGCCCACTTGTTCCGTTGGACTAGAATGAGGCGGCAATACCTCGCTCTTGTTTCAATATATGTTTAATAAGGTCCTCTTACGCCAGACTGCGCCCCTCACCTCACTCCTTACGTTTATCTGCATTGTAATGAGGTCGATAGAAAGAGGTATGCTGCGCCTGCAAATCGCCTTCTCTCGCTAAGGCAACGTAGTTTAGTTCCGCAGACAGCGTTTCTCACATCAGGCGACTAGGAGGTACCGGTAATTCGGCTCGCCCGCCCTCATTCCTGATTTGTCTTGGTCAACGAAGCACAGCACCACTCCCCCATGGGTTCTTACCTTCCGCATCAACTCATGGCCGCTCCCACTCCCCTTAGCCCAGTCGTGGCACTTGTGGGAGAGGCAAAAAGACGCACGTGAGGCGGCGAAGAGGAAAAAAAAAACAAAGAGCATAGAATAGTCAAGACTAACGATCCAGAGAGGGCCAGTAGTAGCGAGAGGTACCAGAAAAAAAAAAAGAGAAGAAAGACCTGGCCTAGTAGAGATGTAGAAGAGAAGCAAGAAGGAAAAAAGAGTAGCAGCACAAAGACATTGCATACAAAAATAAAAAAAACTTATTCACCAAGTCGGAGACCTCTAACGCTGGCTTTGTTCAGCATAGTTTTCTAAGGAGAACTGAAAAGACGTAGAGAGGGGAGAGAACGGCATAAAGAAACGATCGCTCCTATTGAGCCAATCACGCCTTGCCACCCATGCTAGCACGGCTGCTTTTGCGACTGATGCTCCCGGCTGTGCTTTCGCGACGCTTTCCATCAGGAGCAATTCCGGACATACCGCCACCTTCTCCGGCGAAGTTGGTATCGCCAAACGTCCGCCCAGACCGCGTGGCCCGAGTGGTTAAGACGAGCGGTGGTGCATCCAGTTTGATCAGCTTGGATCGGTCTGGAGGATCTTTCACTAACGCCCAGCCTACAGAATCGAGGGAAATGATTAGAGGGAAATCGGTCTGTTGGGGAACGAAGACGGAGGCAAACGGAGATGCGGCGATGAGACGGGCGATCAACGTACCTTTCCAACCCGGTTTGGACTTCATTCGCTCAGCCTCTGAGTCAAGCTCTGATTCTTCATCAACATTCAGTGATTGCGGCTCGGTTGACTGAGATTTGATTCTCCTGCCATCCTCGTCGTACAAGTTTGCGCCCACTTTCTCGTCCTCCGAAGAGCTAACCTCCACAAGCGCCCACCCTTTCCATCCCTTTGGTCGCTTGACAGGAGGTTCGTGAGCCGTAGGAGTGCTGCTCGCGTCGGAGTATGGTCCATTCTTCGTCCTGTAGAGTTCATCATCCGACTCGTCTTCTCGGCTCCGCTTGCTTCCCACACTCGCCCTCTCCCCTCCTTGCGATTTTCGGTGTCCACCAAAGGCTCCAGAGGAGGTCATGGACACTGAACGGTTTCTGCCGTCGGAGGAGATCTTTTTCGCCTTGTCCTTTCCCTTTCCATCCTTCTTGTGCCCGTCCTTCTTTTTCGGCTTTTTGTCTTTGATCTTCCTCACACGTGCATTTGAGTTGCTGACTTGTAAGGGACGCCCTGCGGCTTTTGCTTGAAGGACCTTGGCCATGAGTCGTGGTGTGAAGAGGGGGGTGCCGGTACCCATGTAATCCAAAGGCGGTGTTTCGGGCTCCTCTGCCTCGCTCTCGCTGTCGAGGGAGTTTAGGTAATCATGAGCTGCCGCGTAGTCGTACTCGGCTTCGCGCGAGTAGTAGTCGTCAGGCAAGGGCGTGTATGAGAAGCTTGAACCGATCGAGAGCGCTGTACTGCTGCTCGCCACCTCTTCGGAGCCCATCGACGCAACAGAGGACTGCGCGCTGCAAGTGGTTGGGGCCAGCGCGAGCTTTGAGGTGTTCCTTTGGCCCCTCGACTTCTTAGGAACGGGTTGGAGAGGTGGTATAGGGGTGGTGTGGTCCGAGATGGTTGGCGTTGCACTTCGAACTGGCGCAGGAGTACAGGCTGTTGGTGAGGCCCCGCGTGACGTCGAGCGTCTGGTTTGACTGTCGAAAAAGCCTTGCAGCACCCTGGCGGCGTCGCGTCTGAGCTGAGCAGCCGCAGAGTGGAACGAGGAGGACGAGTCGGCGGAGTGGGTGGTGTCAGTCGAGAATGATCTGATTGCCCGAGAGCGAGCTATGCGGTCCTCGTGGGTTGAGCTTGGTTCAGTAGCAAGTAAAAGACGGATGTCCATGGTCCGTGGCTGGACGGGGATGTGAGGATGTTGATGGCGTCTTGGAGGGGGCCTTCGAGCGAGTCGCTGTTGCAAGAGCAGAAAGGCGGAGACTTGGAGGGGAGAGAAGAGAGGAGCAAAGTATCGTTGGTCGGTCCAGAAGCTCATAGGGTCTTCCCACACGTGACTAATCCTGCGAGCAACAAATAAAATAAAGGTGGATCCAAATACGCCCTCCTAATCAACACTCGGTACTACTAGCTAGCGATACAAAAAACGACAGGATGCATGGCATGACGACGAACAATGAGACGGGACGGCAAGTGCAAGTCCGTTGCGACGTGCGGGAAAAAAAGGAGAAGGAGAGTTTGAGTTGAACGCCCACAGGCAAGTCGAACAAAGAAGAAAAAACCGCGGATCCAACTACAATGCGTAAAAGAAGCGTGGACGGTACACCTGCTATATCCGTTGCCTGAACGGATTCTTATCGCTGAGCTTGCTGCTAGTCTCGGATGCCACCGTGGAAGAACCTGTAAACATCGGAGTTTGCCAGGTCCCCGCCTGTTTGGCTCCAGGGCCGCCGACGCCGCTGCCTGCAAATCCATAAGACGGTGGGGGTGTCTCCACAGACGGCTGGGCTTGCAGGATCAAGGGCCTCAGTCCCCCCAGAGTCTTTTTCTCATCTGACGAGTCTATCGATCGCTCTTGACTCATTTTCATCGGAGCGAGAGGCGCGTACTGCCCCATCTGGGAGATGTCGAACTCTGAATCCCTGATCGGTTGCTTCGGCGTTGGTCCCGCTTGCCGTCTCGTCGACCGTAGTGCCGCAGCGCTCGACGTCTCGGAGTAGATGCTCCCAGTCTCGGCGTGACTTGGTGCCGTGCGTGATCGATTGCTCTTGCTCCTCGAGGAGTGGCCCCCTCTGCTTCGTGCCATGGGTGGCTCGGGCCCCAATTCGGAATCATCCGTCAAGGAGGTCCCATCGGAGTAGATCGATGATCGGGAACGAGAGCCCTTGGACGGAGCTTGTTGGGCTGGTGGGCTATCGAACTCGAGTTCCGACCGCCATTGCGCTATTCTCCGGGCTTTGCGGCTCGAAGTATCGCTCATCGCTTCAAGGTCGACGTCCTCAGCCATGGCGAGGTTGCGAGGAGGGTTCTGCGACATTCTAAGCTGTACTCGAAGCTTCTGGCGCCTCTCCGACGCTGCGTCACCTTCTGGATCCTTCCTGACGAAGATCCGGCTGATGAATTTGCTAGCAGCCCTCGCCCTGCCTGTGACAAGGCCATCACGCTCGACACGCTCTTTGAAGATCTTGGTTTTGGCCTGTCTGCGCTTTCTGGCGAGGCATCGCCACACGAGGAGGCCGATGATGATGAACAAAAGGAGCGATAAACCGCCAGCGAGGATGAATGGCCAGCGTTGCGCGATAACGCTCTGTCCGCCTGACGACTTGTCCGGAACTTCCGTTGGTGAAGTTGCTACTGGCTTAACTCCGAGCAAGGTTGTGAGGCATACACCTCCGAGAGTGGCGACGCCGGCAGCCCCATTAGGACAAGCGGACTGAACACACTTTCCGCCTTGAAGGACCATTCCGGAAGGGCAGCTTAAACATTGGTCCGAGCCACCGGCGGCACAAGTCGCGCATCCGGTGGAGCACTGGTCGCACGTCCCGGCAACGTCGTTCCAGAACTGCCCGCGATTGCAGGCTTTGAGGCAGCGACCTGAGGCGGTCTTAACGGGCCTGTCGGCGGGGCAGGAGGTGCACTGGTCGAATCGGGGGCCGGAGCACGTCGCGCAGTCTTCATGGCACGACACGCAAGCTCCTCCCGTAGTACTACCAGCAGCGGAGGAAGTGGAGTTGCCGGATACCGCAGAGGTCAGCGAGAAGGTGTTCGTCGGGCATTGGGAGGTACATTTGCCGTCCAAGGCAAATTGGCCCGAACCCGAGCATGTGAGGCAGAACGACGCCGAGCCAGCACAGGATGCACAAGAAGAGTTGCAAGCTGGATGAAAGGCAGGCGAATGAGCAAACGTGACGTGATAGCAGAGCCTTCAGTGAGGCAGGACGAACCTTGGCAGCTGACGCCGTCACTTCCGACGAATTGGCCTGCGGGGCACTGAGATACGCACTGGCCAGCAAAAAGAACAAATCCAGGAAGGCAGGCGGTGCATTGGACCGAGCTGAAGGTCGAAATGACGTTGAAGTTGGGGATGGAGCAGGATGAGCAGTTCTTGGGACAAGCTGAGGACGAGAATCGCTCCTATTTAGCCACACTACCCAACTGAAATAGCAGGATACATTACTTACCATCGCATTTACCCTTCGAGTTGTCTACAACCAACCCAGTGCCGATGCAAATGCCGTTGGTGTCGACCTGGGTGCATCGACCGTTCAAATTCGCCTGCCCAGCGCCGCACACGAGACAGTCTCCGCTGGTCGGACCGGTACAGGTCTTGCAAAGCGCGTTGCACGAGGCGCAACCGCCGCTCGCCTGCGGGAAGCTTCCATCGGGGCACGTTGCCGCACCGGAAGTCGAAGCGACGCACAGCGTTGAGTCGGTCGTGCTCGTCGTGAATCCAGCTCGGCACTGAGTGCACGTTCCACTGGGGCCCGAGCAAGCCGCGCAGTTCTGGCTACAGGCTCTGCAGTTACCGGTGGAGTCCTTGAAGAAGCCTTGGGCGCAGTCGCTGCAGAGCTTCGTGGAAGACCCAGCGCTGGAGGAAGTCAACGTCGTCCAGCCGGGCGCACATGTGCAGCCACCCGAGCCATCGCAGGTTCCGTTGTCGCAGTTGCAGGTAGAGGGGGCGTTGCTCGCGGGGGGCGAAAGGCACTTCCCGGAGCCTTGAGGTCCTTCATCGCAGGACGTGCACCCCTCAGGACAAGCTAAAACGACGAAAGAAGGTCAGGAAGGTCGATATTGCTTATTGGCTTGAGCACACATGCCTTGGCATTGGGGCCCAAAGAATCCAGAAGCGCAGGTCTCGCAGGACGAGCCGGTGAACCCAGGCTTGCAGACACACGCTCCTTGGGAGTTACATTGTCCTCCAGTAGTGCATGGAGTAGCACATGTAGCTGGAGCGTCACGGTTAGCAGGCATCGACGAATATTCGTAACGAGGGGACGGCTCACTGGATTCGACATCAATGAGAGTCGCTTCGCCGTTCTGGAGGGTCAAAAGGCCAGAAGGTAACTGAGAGACGTCCGGAGTGACATCATAGAATACAACAGGCTTGGAGCTGGAGCCGGTGAAGACGGCGAACGCGTTCTTGGAGACGAAGAAACTAGATGCTTGTAATGTACTGTTATTAAGGGTCGTTGAATTAAGCGATACCGTCGAAGCTTTGCCCTGGAAGTACGAAGCCGAGAAAGCCGTAACTCCGGGTAGGAAGTCTATCGATAGAGGTAGGCCCGAGACCGAGCCCGTGGCTGACGCCGAGCTGGTAAGGTAGGGAGGTAGGGAGAGTGTGGATTGGCCGGAAGATATTAAGGAGACGACGTCCGACGGCGACGAGGAAGTATATTGGTCTGGTATTAAGAGAATCTTGTTTGAAGATGATGTGAGAGAGCCAGAAACTAGGAGCACGAATCGCCGTTGGTGGTTAGCGCAGGGTCAAGGCGGTCGAAATTCCAATCACCCACACGAAGCAGCAACGTCCGCATCACCATCCAAGCACTGACTAGCAGTACATACTGTGGTTGCTGAAGTATCGTAGATAAAGTTTGCCACCAGGGTAAGTATTAAGAATGGAGTCTTCATGGCGAGACGAGACAAAAGAAGGAACGGAGGAAAGCGAAGAGGTAGAGACAGGACGTTCGAGGTCGTAGTGGATGGAAGAAAAGAGCAAGAGGGCGGGACAAAACTCCCACCACTGTGTTCGCGCCGTTAAACTCCTAACGCACAAAGCGGCTCGTGTGCGGTTTGGCCATCGTCAAGGCGTCCAAGGACAATGGGTGCTTCACAGCGTCGAGAGGACAAAAGGGACCTCGGGTAATTGGTTATTCCCACGATGCACCCTGAGCAAGAGGTCCCCCGCAGCTCTCCTCGGATTGGATTCACAACAGCAAAGTAAAGCAACACACAACAAGTACATTCAGAAGGAGGTCCCCGGGAAAGCCATCTAGATTTCATCCAGGAGAAAAGCGAAGAAGGAGGGAGGCTGGCGGTGTGGCGTCGCCGTCGCCGAGAGATCGCCGACATGAACAAAAACAAATCGCCATCCAACTTAAAGTGCGGTTCCACGTTCGAAGTTCGCACGAATCTCGGCCGTGTACTTGTTGTAATACCGCTCGATCTATATAAGGAATCATAGTCAGCTTCTATCCCCTCTAGGAGAGAGGATAAGCCGAAACTAACCTTCTTGTTGAAGACACGATTGGCCTCGTTGATGTAGGTGACATCGCCTTCCTTCTCGTTGACACGAGTCTTGGAGAAGTTGCGCCTTCGGTCAATACTGAGAAGGTCGTATGTTAGCATAAACCTGTCGGCCTGCAGGAATTTCACTACGACGTACTCGGCATTAAGCTTGCTGGCAACCCGGTCAATAGCATCTTCGGTCGGCTTATGATCGGCATAGACCAGGCTGTTTGCGTCACGATACAAGTCTTGATGGGCAGCAAGTGCCTGTGATGACGAGCCGGCGGCAGCTTCCTTCTGCTTCTGGTAGGCTTCAAGGTCGGGCTTGAGAAGGTCCACGTCCTTCTTGTATCGACGGCGCGCAGCGTCCTCGTAGTCTAATGAGAAGCAACACCAGTAAGTTCAACCTGCGTTGTATCCTAGGATGATTCCAACACTCACCATTAAACTCGAAATTAGACCTTCTCTTCTTCCGAGCTTGCCTCTTCTCCCATTCATCGTTCTCCTCAATGGTGTACTCCCAGTTTTTCTTCCGGTCCACATCCTCCCCTCTCTCCTCTGCGTCCAAACGTTGACGAAGGGTCTCGGCGAGTTTTCGCTGCTTCTCTTGACGAGCCACATCGCGAGCCGTCACCTTCGCCTTCGCACTCTCTTCAACAAGGTCTTTCCGATTGGCTTGCAGAGTTGAACGCTGGTTACAAGGAGTCCACCTATAGTCAGTAACTGTCCTGAAGCTGATGAAAAGACGATGCTAGTCACCATCTTTGCCCGAAGCTGCTGCATCTTCGCCTGCCGATCCTCCATCGTCATGCTCGGTCCAGCAGCCTCGGCCGGTGTTGCAGAACCTCCAGTGTCAGGAGCAGTATCTACATCCATTCCACCCGACGCTGCATCACTCGATGGGCTTTCTCTTGGTGGGGGAGTGGGTATTCGGTCTTGGGGACTAGGACCAGTCTCAACCGGAATTGGAGTTGGTTCGGGTACCGGCGACGGTGCTTTGGCTTCTTGAGGTACTTCAACAGCCTCTTGTTCTACTTCATCAGCTTTTCGCTTGCCCTTGGCTTTTGAGGAAGTACCGGCTTTCCGTTTTGCGGGCATGGATGAGAAATGCGGCTGGAGGATGGGTGGTGGTAGACAGACACAGCGCGGACAAATGTTGAAAGCTAGCCATCCGCCTGGGATGGCACTGGGATGGCAGACGGCGCGTCTTTCAAGCCCACCTTTAGCTGCAAGTTGGTGGTTAGGAAAACCTGAGATAACGATCTATTTGGAATTAAGGTCACACGAATGAGCTACCAGAGCTGCTGCAATTCTCAAATATCTGGTCAGGCCAGCGCTGCATAGAACATGCGGGAGAGGTCGTTCTGCAGAACAAACTAAGCGTTGAAGCCTGAGAATATACTATACATACACAGTTGATGGTATCCCGGAGAAATTTCTGTCGTCGCTCATCATAAAAAATTTGGGATTCGTGACGAACATGAAATGCTTTCCTCCCCTGGCAGTCCCTAACAGACAAAATTTTTACCTCCATTACGATGGCCTCCGTATCCTCGATCCGGCAGAGCGTCCAACAGAGCTAGAGGATGTAGAACCAGCTCTTGGAGCCGTCTTGACATCCTTTCGGCGTGCGCTGGGGCTTTTTCGGGCTGGCGCTGGCGCCGCAGCAGCTTCGTCTTCATCTTGCGGTCGCTTCCTTCCCCTTGCACCTTCTGAGCTCCTTCGCTCGCGCTCCAACTGTTCCCTCTCCTCGGCTTCCTCCTCGGCTTTCTCCGATGCATCTTCTTCCTCAGCCCACGCACGACCAGCTTGAAGTAATAAAACACCCGTTAACGCCACCGAGCAAATGAGGTGCGAGGAAGCCAATTCAATGGTTGGTTGGCGAAGGCCATCTGGGAACGGAACGTCGCTGGAGGGCGCTTGAGGCAGTGGCCTGGAGAAGACCTCCGATAGGTCTGCAGGCAGTCGTGCGTGCGTGTTCAGGGTTACGAATGAAGCGCTCGTCAGCAGGCGGCCGTGGAAAAGGGGATGCGGGTGACAAAGGTGCTTACTGGGGACTACGGAGCTCCAGTAGACGTAGATGGTGCAAATGTACAGGACTGGATTAGAGGGTACGCGTGGTCGTCTGCCGGTCAGCGAACGGGAAACGGCATGACCTCAAACGTTCACTCACAGATGCTAGCACCATCAAACATGACATTACCAGCCTCACCGTCACGGAAACTAGCGAGCAGGGACGTAGCGCCAACGCCAGTGACACCAAGCAGGACCCACGTCATCCATTGGGGCTGCGTCGCGAACGCGGAGTAATAAATCGCCGCGGTGCGCAAGTGATCATCCGTCAGTGGTGACTGCCATAGTGTAAGAGAGTCCGCAATCCAGTGGGTAAAGAGAATGCCTGTAGGACATGCGTGTTTGTAGACAAATCCGGGTCAGCTATTCGGCCAACTCGCAGGTATTACGCAACAAACTAACCCAGAAGGAAGGAAGTCGCAACCGTCACACCTGCCGCTCGCAAGCCCATGAAAGAGTCAAGATGTACAAGTTTAAGGTGAGTGGGGAGGAGGGAGGAGGAAGGGTATTTTGGCGAACTCGCTAGGGTTGCGAATCGCAAAGTACAAAGCGCCGTTTGGAGTGTGGATGATCGGCAGGCCAGTCCGAAATTCAGAATAAGGCACGTGAATTTTAGAACGCCGTCGGCCTCTCTCCTCGAAATCCCACCCGCCACCAAACCACCACTCACCTCCAACCTATGTTTCGGATATCCAGTGCTAGAGGCCTGTTTCGACAGGCTCGTTCTACGGGGACGCTACTACGGGCAACTCTGACAACTCTGGAGGCGTCAAGTAAGCCGGCTCCGTGGTATGTCGAGCAGCGTTCGTCTGTGCCAAAAATGGTTGCGGAGCAGGATTCATCCCCCATCGCCGGACCTTGTAAGTAAAACGACTCCGCTAGTACTTCCAAACTTCATGCTTAAGCATTGCCTCCCCGCAGCGCGCGTTTTGCAACCGCCACCTGCCGATGCCCCACAATACCTTCAATCACTGTACACGCAAATGCAGACGTCTCCCTTCCTTGAAGCCGACTATATTCGGCTGTCAGTTCCAGTAGCTAAGCCTGCTCCTCCACCCGGATTTTTCAGGGCACCGAAAGGCCGACGCCGAAGAGGTGGAACCGATCACGGCGAAGGGCTCGGCGCCGGGTTTGAGCCTCACGGGCAGCTGTGGAGCTGGCTCCTGCTGCTGCAGGTGAAGGAGGGAACAGAAGGAAGAGGAGCGGTAGAATACGTTGCAAAGCTAGCCAGGAACCTTGTAAGCCAATTCTTATTTCTTACAACGGGCCCAAGTTTGACGACCCTCTTACGAAATTAATTGCGGTGCAGATCATTAAGGAGAACCCAGGGTTCCACGTACCTTCTAAAGGGACTACGAAGTCCAGAGGTACCTCAGAAGGTTGGGCTATGCTCGACCTGGGCGACCACGCGATCCACGTTATTTCCAAGTCCGCTCGAGAGAAGTGGTTTAGCGACTACTACCTCAACTCGGGTTCGCCTCAGGAAGCTAAAGCCAACTTACTTTCACGGAAGTTGCCTTTCCTATCATAACCGTGCTTTTTATTATATATTCTTTTCGTTTAACCGCGGGGCTTTCAAACAATCCCGATCTCCTGCCACCACCGCACCCCGCAGTCCCAGGCGGCTAGGATGCTGTTGCCAGCATTCCCCACATAATCTTGTGCACCGCCCTCGCCTAGAACGTCGGACAGGACTAGGTTCTATATATAGTATCATGAAGGCCTTGTCCCGCGGAGGAGAACACGCCTGGAACCCCGAGATAATATTAGTTACTATTCGCTAATTACGACTCCGTCGGTCTTGCGTCTAGTGCGCCCGTTTTGACGAGTCCCAGGGTTTCAGCTGCCATAGCATCTTTCTTTAGAACAGCAAATTGGGGTGGTATCATGTTGCCGAAATGAGGATCGGTAACGGTTTATTTTTATCCACACAGCCTTGCAAGGTGCGCCTTCGAGGGTCTTGTTTAAACTGGCCCCTCCGGTTCTTCGAACCGCTCCTCAACTTTTCGTCCTCCTCAAAACACACCTCAATCCGCCCGTAGTCATGGTGCTCGTCTCAGCTCCCAAACTTTTTGCTCTTTTCGCGCTCGTCGCGTCTACCATCGCAGCACCCCAGTCTTCCGCTGCAACGTCCAGTGTTGAGCCAAGCAAGTCTACAAAGATCCGTACCACAGATGCTCCCTCCACAACTCCTACGACACTATCTGACGTATGTTCTTACTGCCCGAAGGCACGCGTGAGGATCTCCCAGCTAACCATCGGTCTTGCCTCCAGCTAGTCACCCTCACCCAGTCCAATGGTATCCCAACCGAGATAACAGCAGTTACAGTCTTCAACACCGTCGTTTCTGGTTCGAGGATCCCCGTCACTTCGTCCTTTGTTGAGACGATCACGCTCTACCCCGAAAACGTCAGCCGCCCGGTCGTGACCGCTACCCCCGCGGCTGCTTCTGCGACACCAGCGGTTGCCGCTTCCCAGTCCTCTGGAGCAGTGACGACCACAGCGACGCCGACAACCGCTGCTCGGAACGGGGCGCTTTCACGGACCGGAGGTGGAATGGGGCTTGCGGCTATCGCAGCCGTTGCCGGCGTTGTGGCTGCAGTACTGTAAGCCTACCATTAGATGTGCTTCACGTTGTGTCGTTAGCTAGCGAATCTATATGGACACAATTTCGGACTCTTATGCAGTGGCTGTGTGAGTAAGCAAGACATGTAAACGGGTTGGCGAGTGTCGAAGATTGTCCGGCTCGGCAGCCAAGGCGGGTTTTGGATTGGGACGACCCTGGTCACCTCTTATCCCCGTCATTAACTCCGGTCTGGCCCCCCAGGACCTCGGAGCCTCTTGCCTCACGAGGCCCATTCTCCCCGTATTCGATAATTGGTCCGCGTGATGCATCGCCGCAGCGAATCCGCAGCGTCCATCACTTACCGAGTCGCCCATGCCTCTAATAATACTTCGCTAGAGTTCGCTCGTTGCTAAATTTAGATGACATTAGACTTTATAAAGGTGTATCTCGTGCTACACGTGCAGTCTAAAGGGCACAGCCTGCGGAAACCGCTGATAATTGGGCGGTATTAGAGCTGAGCAGCCCAGGGTACCGTAATACCCAAGTCCGCTCGAGAGAAATGGTTCAGTGCAGCCTGAATATAAATTAAGGGGCGACGACTGATTTTCTAGACCTAAAAAAGCCTTACTGTAGTAATCAGGTACTGTCTATTATAAGTCTGTTCTATTTCGGAATTCGAACGTGTCGAAGTCTTCTGCGGCTACCGATGGGACGCTTTAGATTCCAGTTCAATAAGATAGCAGCGCCAAGTCAACACCGATGAGCTGATACGTAGTACACAGACTTCGAAGGCGGGATTGAAAACGCTTCGCCTTCCGCAGTGCGCTATTAATTGGAAGGCGTGGTATTATTAGCTACCACATCATGATTACTACCCCATCGATAATTGTGTCTCGCCCGCTGTTGCCATGAGCCCCAATATTGATGCGGGGAAAGATTCTTTTTTTAGAACTGGGGAGCATGCTGTCACTAAAGTAAGGCTCAGAGATAGACCTTTTCCCAGCCTAAGAAGGCATTCGCCGCGGTATTTTAACTCGGCTCTTCCTATCCCCAGAACTGTCTATCAACTTTCGTGCTCTGCAATCTTTCCTTCGAGTTGCTGTTCGCCCCGCGCTTAGCCCTAAAATGCTCGTCTCGTTCTCTAAATTCCTTGCTCTTCTTGCTTTAACCGCCTCTGTAGCGGCGGCTCCTCCAGCTTCCTCTGGAATGTCCAGCGCCATGGAGACCAGCGCCACAGAGATGTACTCGACGACGGAGGCTTACTCTACAGCCCCTACCACTACGAAGGCGGTAAGTCTTAATTGTAGAGATGTGAGGGACGACGTTGACTTCGGTTTTGGCTCAGGCTGCCCCTGTTGTGACCAAGGTGACAGCTATCACCCTTATCACCACCTCGGTATCGGGTTCGGATTCAATCATCACTTCAACCATTGTCGAGAAAACCACTCTGTCCCCCCAAACCACGGCCGTGAATCCAGCGAGCTCAGGCGTCGTGGCACAGTCTATCGTTCCAGCCGTCACCGTTCCGGTATCCTCTCGAGCCACGACGTCGACCTCACCCACTGCCACCAAGAATGGAGCGCAAGCAAAGGCTGCGGGTGGAATGGGGCTTGGGGCTATCATTTGTGTCGCCGGTCTCGTCGCCGCAGCACTGTGACCGCGTGACCAGGATGGCATGAAGTTGTGTGGTTAGCGACCGAATTATGCGGACATCTTGGAAGTCGATACCTATTCCTCATATCTATGTATCTTTGCTCGCACGTTATACCACCGTCCTTTCTCGTCCGGGGAGTGTTCCCAGGCTTGAGTGCTGAGTTAGTTGTCTATGGAATTCTCGCGTTGTCGCCATGAAGTGTTTATCAAGCACGAGGAAGCTTGTACGCATGTGGCTGCATTTCCGCAGGTATTTTTAGCATACATAAACCCGTAGCTGGACACAGGGTGCTATCGCGGGTGTCCCAGAACGCTGCCTTGGAGCTGAGAATTGTTTTACCCGTGACATCATTCGTGCTCTCCTACTTGCTCAAAGGCAACAGGCCATGATATTCAAACACTGCAGCTTGGCAGAGCCTCGGTTCCAAGCCGGTCAAGATCTATACCCTAATTTCTCAGACTTCACATTTCGCGGATACTCCAAAGTACCAGTTTAGGGGCCACTGCCGCACTGTAGAGCGTGCCGGGCCGCTTCTGGAGCAGCGGGAGCCGCAGTGACTTCGACAACCGCTGCCCAGAATGGGCGCTTTCACAGACAACAGGTCGAATGGGGCTTGCGGCTATCACCATCGTTACCGGCGGTTTAGTGGCTGTAGTAACGTAAGCATGCACTTGATGTGCCTACGTTTGGTCGTTAGCTAGCCAATATATAAAGACACCATTCCGGACACTTATACCGCGGTTTTAGGAGTGAGCAAGACCTGCAAACGCGCAGGCGAAGTCGAAGAGAGTGCCGCGCTCGGCCAAGGCGGATTTTGGCTCACTGTGACCCGGGTCACCTCTTCCCCCGTCGTTAACTCCGGCTTGATCCCCGAATTTTGGTCCTCCTCTTCCTCTTGTCCCATGAAGCTCATTACATCGAGCCGCCTGCCACATTTCCTCTGTTTTCGAGTATTTAAGCAGCTCGCTCTTTTGTCCGCATAATGCATGGCTGCTATGTCAGGATTAAATCCGTCGCAAACAACCGGCCATTGCCAACCGAGTGGTGCATCCAATAATATCTCAACAGAGTTCGCTCTTTGTGGCTAAATTTAATAAGGTTGTGATAGAAAGGGAGGGTCCAGGGGGCCACATGCATTCTAAAGAGAAAAGTCTATGAAAGCGCTGGTGGTGGGGCGGGGTGTGTCAGAACTAAACGGCCTGATTGCCCCTGGCACGTCAAGTTCGCCTGATCGAAGCAGTGTAACGATTGGCACATCAGGCCGAATCTATAAAAAGATCAATTACTGATTTGCCCGATCTACAAGTGCTTTTCGGTCGTTATCAGGTACTGTTTTATATAAGTCTGTTCTATTTACGAATTCGAACGCGCTCGAATCTTCTCCGGCCTCCGGTATGACCCATTAGATTCTTGTGCAATGGGATCTTGCTTCTAGCGTTAGTAGATATGGGAAGTTAGATACACAGTACACAGCCTTTGAACGCGGGATTGAAAAGCCCTCACCTCCGCCGTGCGCTATTCCTGGAAATTGTAAGTATTATTAGCACACGGTAAATACGACTTCATTGGTGTGCCCTCCACCGCTGTCACGGGTCTCGATAATGTCTCAAGGAAAGATTATTTCTTTAGAGGTGGGGCGCATGGTGTTACTAAAGTAAGACCGAGTGATATATCTTTTCTTAGATGCAGAGGCATTTGCCAAGATACTTTAATTCGCCTCTTCTTATCGTTCAAACCGTCCACCAGCTTTGGTCCTATCAAATCTTTGGTCCTCATTTCTTTACCAACCGTCCATCTATCTCGTAATCCTAAAAATGCTCGTCTCATCCTCTAAGCTTCCTGCTTTGTTCGTTCTCTTCGCGTCTGCAGTGGCGGCCCCTCGAGCATCGTCTCGAATGTCCAACGTCATGGAGAGTAGCGCTACAGAATTATATCCGACAGCAGAGGCCCAGTCAGAAATTTCTACCACAAAGGAGGCGGTAAGTCTTGGGTGCAGAGATGTGAGGACGGCACTCATGGTCGGTCTGGGTCTAGGCTTTCCCCCTTGTGACCGAGGTGACAACCGTCACTCTTCTCAACATCTCAGTTTCTGGTTCGGACTCGATCATCACTTCAACATTTTGCGAGAAACCCACTCTGTCCTCTCAGAGCGTGACCTTGAATCCGGTTGGCTTTGCGGGTGTCATGAGCCGTCCTCTCCCCTCAACGATCGCCGTTCCAGGAGCCTCTCGAGCTGCCACCGCGACTTCGTCCACTACGATGAAGAATGGAGCGCAAGCACAGAACGTGGGTGGAATGGGGCTTGCGGCTATTATTGGTGGCGCCGGTATCCTCGCAGCAGCACTGTAAGGCGAGCGACGGGATGGGACGACGTCGTCGGTTGGCGAACGAATGATTGCGGACATCGTGGAGGTCTATACCCATCCTTCATATTTATGTATATTCGCTTGCACGCTATGCCGCTGTTCTTTCTCGTCTGGGACCGTTCTCAGAGGTCGAGTACCGAAAGTTGTTTGCCCATGGAGCCCTCGCGCTGTCACCGACGCCGTGAAGCCCGATCAAGCACCTGGAAGTTTGAGCACCTGCAGTTGTATTCCCACAAATATATACATCATCCCCTAGTTTGATACGGCGCTATGGCGGGTGTCCCGGAACGCTGCCTTGGAGCCGAGTAGTCTTTCCTTGTGACGTCATTCGTCCTTTTCGACCTTGACAACCATGATCGAACACTGCAGTCCAGCAGGGCCTCGGCCCCAAGCCCGTCCAATCAAATACCCTAATTTCACGAGCCGCAAATTTTGAGGATGTGGCAACCTAGACTCACTGTCGGACTTTGGAGCGTTGCGGGCCGCAGCGGACGGAACTGCCACACAAGCAATCCGCTGCTATTTTTGACTGTGGATATTGTCTCCGTCTCCTATTCATCGCTGTCCTTTGGAGAACCCACTGCGGGGAGCGGAGTTCGTCTTCGGGAATTGGGGGCGCGGGCTGTGTCTGGGGCTTTACCTTTACGTCCTGTCGGTCGCACGCCACATGCATGTTCGTTTATAAGCCACCATCACGCGACCGTGATCGTCCGACAACTTCCCTCACTCCCCTCCCCCTCTTGCACTAGTATCTTAGGCTCTTCGTACCTCACACATAATGTTCGTATCGACTTCGAAACTTGCCGCCCTTTTCTTGCTTGCAGTAAGCGCCGTCGCTGCGCCTGCTCCCCAAGGACTGGAGACTTTCCCAACCGTAATCCAAGGTACGGCAACGACCCTGTATACGCGGTCCATGAACTTGAGTCGCTCTACAAGAGTAGCCGTGAGTCTTTTACTTTTTTTTAATGATCTGGAACGCATTTTTTGACCGTTTGAATTGAAGGTTACGACTGTGAGCACCGCGGCACCCTTTATTTCGCTCATCACGACTTCCGTGTCTGGCTCAAACTCGGTTATCACCTCCACCATTCCCGCCGGAGCATCCCCCTCGACCGAGAGTACTACTGAGCCTACCTCAAGCTCATCCTCTATTGTTCTCTCCAGCGGTGTTGCCACCGAACTGCCGACCTTCACGACTCCAACATTCTCGACTCCTGCGGCCACAAACGCTCCAGCATCAACCACCTCATCTAATAGCGCATCAAGAAGAAGCGTGGGCGGCTACGGCTTGGCGGCAGTCGCGGGCGTGGCGGGCGTGGTCGCAGTTGTGCTATAAACATGTATTGGGTGAGGCTCGGACCACGTGCCTTAGCCAAGACATCCTTAAGATGGGCACACCCCTATCCAATTATTGTACAATTATCGAATGATTTTCCTACGCACAAGGACTTGGTCATAATCCGCTTCACAACCCTACTTGCATGTCTAGATTACGTCTTATGAAAGAATTTGCTGGGTAATACTGTGCTCGAACGCCCGCGACCTCCGAATAAGCCTCCACGCCTCCGCCAGACATGAAAAAATTACTGATATGCCAACCGATCCTCCAGCCGGGTTGGCTTTTTCCTTTGCTCCTGCCTTGGCCTGCTCGGCCGGCTCACCTAGATGACACCTTGCCTCACGCCGTGCCGGCTTCGTGACCCAAGCTAGCCATCATGCGAGCTGCGGGGCCGTAAGTACCACGTTTATGGTCATCATCGTCCTGGAGTTTGGTGCGTGTCTCTGAGAGCACGGGGGCGCTGTATTTCGAAGTCGTGGGCGGTGCTAAGGGACATGGCTTTGCCCGAGCTAGCCGAGCAGATGTGGCGTCTTTCCGTTTCTCTATCTTGGCCTGTGAGTCTTATTGCATGCCAAGAGCGTGGGACTTGAAGAGAGTGCACTTATGAGTATACTTCGTATCTTTCCACTGCATTGTGGGTCGGAGAAATGGCGCCGAAGACAGGGGAGAACTTTCAGGTGACTCTCCGGGCTGGGCTTGGCAGAACGTCCTGGTTCTCGATCGCAACGCTGGATACTGGGTTTAGACGTGCCATATATGAAGCAATCGGGCACAGCGCCTCGTACGGTGACTCATCCTCGCAGGAAGAGATCTGAGAGGCGACGGTCGATTCCGCTCTTAATGGCGAATCTCCCTATTTGTGGGCGGGGCCGCAGAACCTTCGATAGAATTTTCCTCGCCGACTATACGCACGTACATATTTCTACGTGTCTAACAACTCGTATAAGAGCTATGTAGAGGCGGAACGCAGACATTGTAGATGTTTTCTGACGGACACAGTAATAGAGTTGCCGGATAAGGGGTAAGCCAATGAATTCCCTCACCTCAGAGATACAGAACAGTGTGGCTAGTCCGATGTATTAAGTGAAGTCAAGGACGTACGGCATAGTGGTTGGTATACAGGACAGGTATCACAAATGCAGGCTAACCGAATATGATCAGCGTGAGATCCTCGCCGAACAATCCGAATGAGTACCAACCGACAAATGAGCCAAGTATCACCAACTGAGTCACTCACCCCCTGAGGGCAGGTATGCCTTTGTGGCTTTGAAAAGGACCTCGTTCATGCGTGTCTAAAATAAACGCTCTTGTTCTTGTTTTAGCAATGAGCTTGGACGGATTGGGGCGCGACCTCCCAAGGGATTGGGATAGGAACAGGAGGACTCAATGGTAGCCGCTGATAGAACGCGTTCTCTCGATGTCGATCGCGGCATTTGGGGGGGGGGGGGGGGGGGGGCCCGGGGGGGGGGCGGCGGGGGGCGGGGCCCCGGTAAAGGTGTGTTACCCGGCGGGGCGGGTGGGGATTGGCCGCCGACCACCCTCCCCTTGGCAAAC
>WSUI01000204.1:0-13277 GCA_019633595.1 Tulasnella sp. UAMH 9824 | reverse complement strand
CCCCCCCCCCCCCCCCCCCCCCCCCCCCGCCCCCCCCCCCCCCCCCCCCCCCGCCGCGGGCGCCCCGGGGGGACCGAGGGAGTGGGAACAAAAGGCGGTGCACCGGTACATGTCTGTTAACAGTCCGTTCGTCTCGGGATTGTCAGCCTATCAGCCTACCATTCTCAAAACTTCCCATTTGCTCACCGGGCCTTGAATATTCTCAGCTTTCGTACTAGTCTTACCTCTACCCTCCGCAATTTCATGGCAAACAACATGTCAACCCGGTCTACTGAGAAGCTAACCAAAGCTGTGAGTGTGTGTATTCGCCGCTGGCGGAAATACTTACTGAAGAAACCAACTAAAGCAAGAAATCCTCGACGGAATGATCCTCCATCGAATCGATCCTATCAGAGTTAAAATCGCAAATACCACAAAGTACGCTAGAGGCGGCCAGGGTGTCGTCATCGTTGGGACCCTCTACCCCCCTCAAACGGTCAAAGAATGGCTCCCTGAGCTGAAGGTAGCCGTAAAGAAGCTTGAATGGAACCGTGATGACGTTGAAGAGTCGGCTGAGTTTTTCAAGGTATTTGCTGCCTCGCACTCCCACCTCGAGCGCGTTCTGAACACTCTTCACCAGTCCTTCGCCAACGAGCTTAGCCTGATGGTCAACCTTTTTCACGAAAATGTCATTAGATTCATTGGATTTGTGGAGGACATGGAGAAGGGCGATGCGTGGATCATTTTACCTTGGGAGTCTAATGGAAATGTTCGCGAGTTCCTGCAGTCGGGAGAGTGGGATATTCCCGAACGGGTCTCTCTGGTGAGAGTTGTCTGGCTTGGTATTTGGGACTTAGCGAACCGTTATATTTTATTACAGATCAAAGATGTAGTGAAGGGGCTGGAGTACTTGCACACTCGTGATCCTCCCATTTGTCATGGCGATCTCAAGTCTGTAAGTCCCATGAGTAGTGTGTTCGGAGGATTGGACCTAGCTTATCTGCGATCAGCTCAATATCCTTGTCAACTCTTCCCACCGAGCGGTTATCACCGACTTTGGTTCACCTCGGATTAAACGGAGCGTCGCACCGGAGATGAAAAATAATGGTGGAGCGGAGATAATGCGTCAACCGCCTGTCGGTGACGACGTAATTGCAAGATCACCGCCCGTACGGGTCAAATTTGACCCTTCCACCTTGGATCTCACCTTAACGGGGCCAAAGTTCTCTCTAAGATGGATAGCCCCCGAGGTACTACGCGACGGCATGCAGGACCTGGCCAGCGACATATGGGCGATCGGGTGGATATGCTGGGAAGTGAGTCCACGAGGGCCCGGTTGATACCCACGTGTCGTGGCTGACATGTAGTACGGCTACACGTCAGATCATGACAGATAGAATTCCCTTTGATGAACTGAACCACGAGGCGGCCATCATAGTTTGCACTCTTCACGGAAGGCTACCAGCCATTCGGAAAGACTCCCAGCTCTCCCACGTTCTCATGCTCTGCAGTCTCATGTCGGACTGCTGGGTCCCACACGCTACCGAGAGGATTGATGCTTCGACACTGAAGCGAAAGGTGTGCATATTGGTGAGTCGATTTAAAGGAGAACTGATGTCGCCGATTCTGAACTGACTTGTTGTAAGCCCTCCGAGACCCCTTCAGGCTTGTCCGCTGACGGTCAAAAGGCACGCTCCGCTCACCTCCTCATCGAGCTCGGAAGGACGTATCACCTGGAGGGCGATCTAGAAAAGACCGAGTCTTACTACCGCTCAGCTCTTGATATTGCGACTCGAACAAAAGACGACGGCGCGAAGGGGAACGCGCTGGATTGCCTGGGAGATGTCTATCGCGGGAAGTCAAAGTTTCGGGAAGCTGAAGAATCATTCAAGCAAGCGCAAGAAATTTTCTCTCGCATAGACAGCAACTTGGGTGTTGGAAACTCGTTGAATGGTCTAGGCAAAGTTTACCACGATCAGGCAAAGTATCAAGAGGCGGAGGAAGCTTGTAATGACGCCCGCGCGGTCCACTCCCAGATCGGCAACGACCTAGGCGTCGCAAATGCACTAGAAAACTTAGGAGAAAATTATCGCGTTCAGGCAAAGTTCTGTGAGGCGGAGAAAGCTTTCTCCCACGCCTACGAAATTCAATCTCGGGTTGGCAATGACTTAGGTGCCGCAGCCGCGTCGGTCGGCCTTGGGATCACTTATGCTGCTCGGTCAAAGTACCGCGAGGCCGAGAAAGCTTTAACGGAGGCCTTCGAGATCAACTCCCGCCTCGGCGATAACTCGACTGCCGCCGATGCGTTGGTCGGCTTGGGGAAGACCTATCAAGCACAGTCAAGGAACCGAGAGGCTGAGAGGACGTTCGACAGGGCCCGCGAAATTTACTTTCGAGATCACACTGAGTCAGTGGGTATCGCCAATGTCTTACAAGGGCTGGGACGCATTTACCGAACCCGGTCAGCGTATGGTGACGCTGAGAAGGCTTTCCACGACGCCCATGAAATCCACTCTCGCCTGGGAAACTACTCGGGGGCCGCAAGTGCGTTGGCCGACTTGGGGCAGACCTACCGGGCTCAGTCAAAGGACCAAGAGGCTGCAAAAGCTTTCACGAAAGCTTACGAAATCCACTCTAGCATCGGGAACGACCTCCATGTCGCGAATGCGTTGGCGGACCTTGGGAGTATACATCAAGAACACTCAAGGCACCGAGAGGCTGAAAAGGCTTTTATGGAGGCTTACGAGACCTACTCTCGCGTCCGCATGGACTCGGGGACTGCAAAGGCGTTGCTCGGCTTAGGGCAGGCCTATGTAGGGCAGTCAAGGTACCAGGAGGCGGAGAAGGCTCTTCACGATGCCTACGAGCTGCACCTTCGCATCGGCGACGACATGGGTGTTGTAAGGTCGCTGCTCGGCCTGGGAAGCACCTATAGAGCGAAGTTAAAGAACGGGGAGGCGGAAAAAGCTTTCAAGGAAGCTCGAGAGATAAGCTCTCGCATAGGCTCCGACTGGGGTGTCGCAAACGCTTCGGATGGTCTCGGAGAAATTTATCTGGTCGAATTCCGGGACCGAGAGGCTGAAGAAGCTTTCATGGAAGCCTACGAGATCCACTCTCGCATCGATCACGACTCGGGTGCCGCAAATGCGTTGCTTGGCCTAGGGAAAACCTATGGGATGCAGTCAAGGATCCCAGAGGCGGAGAAGGCTTTGAAGGAAGCTGGAGACATATACTCTCGCATTGGCTCCGAATGGGATGCCGCGAACGCTTTGGACAGTCTGGGAGAAACGTATCGCGCTCAGTCAAAGTTCGGCGACGCGGAGAAGACCTTCAAAGACGCGCACAAAATGCACCTTCGCGCTGGCGACGCTTTGGGTATCGGAAATTCTCTCCTTGGTCTTGGGTTGACCTATCTAAGGCAGTCTAGGAATCAAGAGGCTGAGAAGGCTTTACTGGAAGCTCACGAAATTCACTCTCGAATCGGCAACGATTTGGGGGCTAAATATGCTTTGGATGGTCTCGGAACAATCCACCGCGCTCAATCAAAGGACCAAGAGGGTGAGGGTGCTTCGGGGGGAGCTCGCGGGCTGCGCTCTGACTTTGGCCGCCCCTTAGGGACCGCAAATGCGTCGCTCGGCTTAGGAAATACCCTCCCAACGCAGTCAGGGAACCAAGAGCCTGAGAAGTCCTTTAAAAAACCTCGCGATATTGGCTTCCGAGTTGGCAACGAATTGGGCGCTGCAAATGCTTTCAAGGGTCTGGAAGAAGACCATCCTACCCGGTCAGGGCACCGGGATGCGGAGCAAGCGTTCCGTAAAGTCAACTCCCCCATTTGCAACAGCAACCTCTGCGCTGGAAAAGCACTTCGTAGCATTGGAGTACGTTATCGCAACCAGGAAAAGTACAAAGAGGCCGAGCTGTCCTACCGCCAAGCACTCACTTATTGCGATTGCGCTGAAAGTGACATCAATGGTCAAACGCTGCTTGCCCTCGCAGAGCTCTATCAAATTCAACATAGATATCTCGAGGCCGAGGACACTATCAATGAGGCTCTTGCCGTATTCATCAGCCTCGGTCACGACGAAGGTCAAGCAACTGCTTCGATGATTTTGGCAACGATTTTCAAGTCTCAATCGAAGTTTGCCGAATAGATGGATGCACTAATCCAAGCCGACGCATTGTTTGCTCGAGCTGGCAGGGATGAAGTACGTGCGATGATGTTGCATTCTATCGGCATCAACTACCGTACGCAGCACAAGTACGCCGAAGCGGAGGAATGTTACAACCTTGCTCAAGCTATATTCTTAAGCATTGAAAGACCTGATTTTGAGTCAACTGCGTTGATGGGACTTGGCGATTTGTACGTTCACCAGGGTCGATACGGAGAGGCAGAGGGATGCTTTGCTCGGGCGCGTGTGCTATGCGCCACGATTCTTAACGGGAGCCGTGAAGCAGATGCCTTGGATGGGCTGATGGAGCTGTATGTTATCCAAGACAGACTTGAAGACGCGAGGGAGGCTTGCAGGGAGGCTTTCGAAATCCACGCACGTACGGGCCGGCCGATGAGTGAGAGATTTGCGAAGACATGGGAACTCTTTCGAGAGCGATCGATCCGATCGGGTTAGTGCGTCTTTTCGACTTGTAACGACCGGTTTTCCATAATTAGGTCTATATTTTTAATTCACTACTCTAAACGCGTCTCCTGCGGTGGCTAATAGTACTATCTGTCGTGCGTCCCACGGCGGATGTCCAGTATTTCCAACACGTCTAAAGTGCCGCGGATATAGCCTCCACTTTATCTTTCTACCTTCTTTTTTTAATGTTTGTTATAATAAAGGGCTTTGACCCCCTCCCAAGGCAATGAACAAAGATAAACCATTCAGAATCTTGCAATCTATCCCGCGACCCCCCCCCCCAGTTTCGCCGGCAGCCCACAGTACTCCTCTCGGAAACGATAGAAATGGGAAAGCGCACCAAGTGCGCTAAGCTTCAATTCTACGTTTGTCACCCCACCTCGCCGTCGACAATGGTACCCTCGACCGACCTGCCGTCATCGCTGCCGTCGTCAATGGCGACGGGCGCCCGTGCAAGATAACCGCTTACTTATTCCTGTCCCACGCATTATTAATCAATGCGAGTCACCTATATATATCTATAACGCGTGAACTTTGCAAATGTCGTAGTGCTTATGGAGACAGAGGAAAGGTCTGTGTCCTAACGACACTGAACAAATAAATTCGTGACTGTTACGTTGAGCTTGTTGGTGGAACTGGGATGATGTCAGCCCAAATGAAGCCTCACCTTATGCTCCTCCAAATCGAGCTACGTGTCGGTCTCTACAAGAGTAGATTACCTGTGGAGTGGATCGGCCGGATCCAGTGCAGCCAGTTGGCTGCTCCAATGAAGCATCGGAAGTCCGTAGAGATCTATGTCGTAGCCAAAGGTCCGCGACTCTGATTTATGTTTGTAACAGACGGTAAGTGATATGCAGTCGTATAGTTTGTTCCAAGTTGAGGAAAGAGGGGCAAGGGTCACGGACAATAGTTTGCGACAATGCTGGTCGCACCCCGCGTCCACTCATGTCACACACATTCTGACGGTTGTCTTCTTGCAGAAAGCTTGCAGTTGACTTCAGGCGTGTAACGGGTGATATTGAGCTCTGGGAAGGTAATATCTGGTGTCTCCTTCGTCACGTCGAATACTAGCTATCTCGATGCTTTTGTCGCGGCGTTCGATTCTCTGGAGTTCGGAGGGCCGACAAAACGATCGATACTTGGTTACGGTACACATTACGAACGCATCTCAAGTCCTTAATTACTTGAACGTGAACGTCAATTAGATACGCCTCTTAGGGTTCGACCATCTTTCGAGCGGTCTGTGAGTGCTAGTGGGGCATTAAACTAGATAGTACCCTTGTCGCTGATGCCGTCAATCCTCTTTCAGTGCCACGAAACATCAAAATGCCCGTACATCGTAACGATGTTGTTCAAATTTCTTCAGCGCTCACGAGATTGCTTCTTTCTGACGGACTTTGTCGACAAGCTCGTTCATAGTCGACGACTCTCATGATTCATCCAATACCCAGCTCAACTCGAATACACATTCCACGCAGGAAGATGTCCATTTACCCCGACATCGACCATAGTCCTTCTTTCGGCTATGCATAAGGTCGGTATCCGAAACTACGACGCTCAAAGCGATGCCGAAACGGACGTGCTTGCCCGCCACGTACGCGAGCGGGCAATTCTCAAAGCCGAGCCGAAGCTTCTACAGCGACATTGCCTTATAAGGCGGGCTGTCGGACTATGGCTCTCAGAGGGAAGCTTCTAAAGAGAGTAGGAGGCGATGGCGATGCGAAGCTTGGGTCTAGGCGCAAGCGAAGGGACAGAACGAGAGGGCAGGGTAGAGGGTGAACCTTTCGCTACGACTGGTGTGCAATTAGGATCCATCCTCTATACCATATTTGTCACTACCTCACGGATAGAGTTTTTTACGTGGAGAATATAAAAGAACTTTTAGCTGGCTCTCCAAGGTCCGGACTTACAGAAGTGTGCCGTGATACCCGATCCGCATAACGGCCGCATATTGGCCTTTGTAAGATTAAATAAACGCATTGACTGCCACTTTGAACCGGTCTTCTCAGATCGAAAGTTCTGGCAAGAAACGTTTCTATGTACATATAACGGCGATTCCACCCCCGAAAGCAGTCGGGCCGTTCCACTTCTCCCATTTGTCGAGAGAAGTCACGGGGCGTTTAAAGTAATCTTCTTCATTGATGAGTCACACTATCTCTTTTCTTTGGGATGAGCGCTTCCTTAAGCCAAGTTTAAAGGAGGATGGTGGGGTGATACTCACGAGTGAACCTGTGATAGCGAAATAGTTACCTAAAGTCGATTGAGGCGGCGAATTGCCTCATTCCTTTCAGAACAATGTAGCTGATGCAACGCGCTGATCTATTCGGAGACATGCAGGCACCGTGACTCGTAGCACAGACACTACCAATTCAGGGGCTCGGGCTAACAAAATCTCGTGTACCCTTGAATTCTGGCGCTTACAACACGTAGCTCTTGGGCGCACCGACTGTTCTATGAAGCTTAAGATAATTCGTTTCCATTTTTGGGCTTCGAATGGAAGCTGCTGTTCTTATGTTAGATCCGGCACGGGGCGAGTCCGACAGTTTAGGGGCACCATACAATAGCCCTGGGACAATTGAGAAGTAGAAAGCGCCACATCGAACCAAATGTCAACTCGAAGGTATTCATTTAAATAATTTTACTTCACTGATAAGACAACGCCGCTTCTGAAAAGAATGCTTCCTCTTAATATCGGAAGATCGTGAACCCATTGTCAGACGTCAACAGCGAGAGCACCTGATGTGCAAGTCTTTTGACCAAGCCATCTCTCGACTAAATCACTCGGCAATATTCAAATCTCACGGATGCTTTTGATTTAGACTTCCATCATCAGAGAAAGTTGCCAAGGTGCAAGTGTGATGCCGGGGATTATGTAGGTGAGAGTCGAGGACGCCTCCCGTTTTCGTTAAACTCTCTGCCATTTAAAAAGAGACGTCGCCGGGGGCATTTGCCTTCAGGAGCCTTGTCATCTTTCAAGAACTTCTACCAAACACCCCCCTCACCCAAGCCTTGTCGTTTACTCTTTGCCCTCCAGAATATCCTCACTCCTCCAACCGTCACAGCCTCTGGAATTTCTCATGGCATACCTGTACAATATTGCAGCTTTGTCTATGACGGGACAGAGTGAGAACACAGCTGTAAGTACCTATCTTAACGAATGCTTGCAGGAAGTGGTTACTGAAGGACTGGCCTGAAGCGAGAGATACTTGATAGAATGTCCCATCTGCGGATCAAGACCACCAGAATTAGAGTGACCGATGTCACACCAGCCGCGAAAGGTGGTCAGAGCGTCGTCATCGCTGGAACTCTCGTACCCCCGGAGGAATTCCGGGAACTACGCGAAGAAGAACTTGCGAAATTGATCCCTAAAGGATCTAAGCAATTTCTGTCTGAATTAGTCGAGGAAAGTGGGCGCGAAAGACTCAAAAGCTTGCCCCCAGAAGAATTTAAGAGACTGGTCTCGGAATGGATCAGGAAACGGCTTCCTGAACGGAAAGTGGCTGTAAAAAAGCTTGAATGGCCCCGCGGGAATGCTGAAGACTTGATTAAGTTCTTCAAGGTATTGGTTCCTTCGTACGCTGCTTCAGGTGGTAATCTAATCGCTCTCTATTAGTCTTTCGTCAATGAAATCAGTTTGATGGAATCACTTTCTCATCCCAACATTATCAAATTCCTTGGGTTTGTCGAAGACGTGGACAAGGGCAACGCTTGGATTGTCATACCTTGGGAAGCCAATGGAAATGTGCGAGAGTTTTTACAATCGGGTGAATGGGACATTCCCGAGAGGATTTCTCTGGTGAGTACCATCTCCAGTGTATTGAGAATTGCAGTTGAATATCGGTTCAATGTAGATTCAAGACACAGCACGAGGACTGGAGTACTTACACACTCGTGAGCCCCCCATTTGTCACGGTGACCTCAAGTCTGTGAGTCCTTCAAGTCATCTGATCTGGAGGCTTGACCTAAATGATTTGCAATTCAGCTTAACATCCTTGTGAACTCTTCCTATCGAGCTGTTATCACCGACTTTGGATCAGCTCGGGCGAGACCATGCGTCACGTTAAATAACCAATCGGAGATGCCTCGTCTAGCGGACCTCGATGATAGGATGGCCGCGGGTCATGTCACCTCCCCGCAAGTCAAACTCAGCGCTTCAACCCTGGATCTCACCTTAACGGGACCAAAGTTCTCCCTCAGGTGGACCGCTCCTGAGGTGCTGGATGACGGTGTGCAGAACCTCTCAAGTGACATGTGGTCGATTGGGTGGATATGCTGGGAAGTGAGTACACCACGGGTCGGCTGATACTTACCGTCTTGCGGCTTACCAAGCTACTCACTAGATCATAACCGGGAAAATTCCATTTGAAGAATTCAATCGTGAGGCAGCCATCATAAGCCAAACGATTAAAGGGAAACTGCCACCCATTCGGAAGGACACGCAGCTGTCGCATGTTCTCATGCTTTGCGGTCTCATGTCGCACTGCTGGTTGTCACAGCCCGCTAAAAGGATCAATGCTTCTACATTTCAGCGAAAGGTTCACATGCTGGTGAGTACTTTCACAAAGAGCAGTGACAACGATGTTGAGAAGTCCCTCTGTAAGCCTTCCGAGACTCCATCAGTCTATATCCCTGGGGGTCAAAAGATACGATCTGCACGCCTCCTTCTGAAGCTAGGAAGAATGTGCAGCCTTCAGGATAACTGGGCGAAGGCCGAGTCACACTACTTGTCAGCTATTGAGGTGGCGACTGAAAGAGAAGACAAGGCGACAGAGGCAAACACCCCGGGTTCTTTCAGTGATATATGGAGCCAGCAGTTGGAACTTTGGGGGATTGAAGGCTTGGACAAGCAGGTGGGGGTGTCTTCCTGCATGGGCGATCGCTTGGGCCCTGCCACCCTGTCGGCCGATCTTGGAGAAATCCATCCCGCCCTGTCTATGCCCCGTGAGCTGGGAAAGCATTTTGGCAACACCTCCGGAGCTTTGGCCCGCATCAGAAAAGCTCTAGATGTTGCAGCGGCGTTGGACGGTCTAGGACATACCTATCGTGCTCAGTCAAGGAACCAGGAGGCAGAGAAGGCTTTCAATGCTGCTCGCGAGATCAACTCTCGAATCGGCAACGACGTCGGTACTGCCGATGTGTTGCTCGGCTTGGGACATCTATATCGGGTCGAGTCAAGATATCAAGACGCCGAGAAGTCCTTTAGGGCCGCTTACGAGATTCACAGTCGCATAGGCAACGACTTGGGTACTGCAAATGCATTGGTTAGTTTGGGATATACATATTTGTCCCAGTCCAGGCACCAACTGGCGGAGAAGGCTTTCATGCAAGGTCACGAGATTCACTTGCGGATTGGCAATGACCTGGGTGTCGCTGCTGCTTTAAATGGTCTCGGGAAAGCATATGGTGCCCAATGTAGGAACCAGGAAGCAGAGAAAGCCCTCAACGAAGCCAGTGAGATCCACTCTCTCATAGGTGACGACATGGGTACTGCAGATGCGTTGATTGGCCTGGGAGAGATATATATGGGCCAGTCAAAGAACCAGGAGGCGGAGAAGGTTTTCAGCGCTGCTCATGAGATCTATTCTCGTATCGGAAACGGCCCAGGTACTGCAAACGCATTGCTCGGCCTAGGGAATACATATTTGGCGCAGTCCAGGCACCAAGAGGCGGAGAGGGCTTTCCTTGCCGCTCAACAGATCTCCTCTTGTCTCGGCAACAATTTGCTTACTGCACCTGCGTTGGTCCGCCTAGAAAGTACATCTCACGCCCACTCACGTAATCATGAGGTGGGAAAGGCGTCCCACGATGCGGCCAACATTCGATCTTCCGTTGGCGGTAACCTCGGTGCTGGGAACACATTTCGTGACCCTGGGATGCTTTTCAGCGATCAGTGCAAATACAACGAAGCGGAGTCGTTCTACCACCAAACGCTAGCTTATGAAAAGGATAATGACTATGACAGTAGCGCCAGAACCCTTTTTTCCCTCAGCCAACTCCTTCACGCCCAACAAATATATCGAGAGGCTGAGGAAGCGGTTACAGAAGCCCTTGCGATTTGGACAAGCATTGGTTACGAACAAGGTCAAGGGGTTGCTTTCCTACAGTTAGCCCGCATCTTCGAGTCTCAATCAAAACGAAACGAAGAGATCGATGCTCTCATTCAAGCGGAAAGAGCATTCGCTCAAGTCGGAGATCCTATCGCCCGCGCAGCGATCCTGACTCTGATAGGAGAGAGGAAAGTCGAGGGAGGTAGTTATGCCGAAGGAGATGAGAGCTGCTACCTGGCTCAAGCCATATTTTTAAGTCTGGGTAGTTCTCGTGGAGAAGCATCTGTATTGCGGGCGCTTGGAATATCGTATATTCGCCAAGAACGGTTTGCAGAGGCAGAGGAGCGCTTTGCTCAATCACGTGCCATATCTACCGCCATCCTGGATGAAGAAGCTGAAGCACAGGCTTTGGATGGGTTGACGGGGGTGTACCTTTTGCAAGGCAGAGCCAGAGATGCCACGGTGGCCTGTATGGAGGCTTCCGCTATCTACACCAGAATAGGCCAGCCTATGAGTGAGATGTGCACAACGGTTTGGGGTCGCCTTCAGGGCATGGCCAGCATCTGATCGGATCTCTATCGGGAGGACTCTCAAATCGTAACTTGCTTCTTGTGGTTGGGCAGGTATTATTCGTGGCCACTACACCGAGGTACTAATAAGGTGGCTAACCATTGTCGTTTACCAGGTCGTACTACTGACTCTCAAGACTTCTCATGGCTTGTGCCCCGTTCTTCTCGCAATAGACATTTCTCCAGGATGTTGAGACTTTTTCTGAGCACTGTTGTTATATCCTCAATTCACGTATATTCACTGCTTTGCCCAAGTCTCCACCCTTTTTCGACGAAAGCTTAAACCTACTACACAGGAAGAACGAAGACTAGCCCTGCAACGATGTAATTAAGTCGTCATATTTGGGGCCATTCGTCCATTTCACAGTAAGATATCTTGTAAGGCGCATGTTGGTGGACCCGTAGTCCACGTCATGGTCGTAGGTGCGCCGATTCAATTGTACCGTCCAATTCTGATCAGCAACAAGATCCTAGTTATCGCAACATCTTTCCCTGATTCCTCCTTTTCTTCTAGTAGTCGTGTTCTAACCTTTATACGTCGGCGAGCCTGGGTAATCTTGTGCTCACCCCATGCGAACTTCAAACAAACGCCCGTCAAGTTCTCGCGCCATCTCCCACATGGCTGCGGGGACCTGTTTGTGCGAAGACAGTACCAATAGTCGTGTCAATGCCGTGAGCAAGGAACTCTGGACGAACTCGTACTTTGTGCACCATTCACCTGGAGTCCAACAAGTCAGGTCACAGTCAGACAAGACTGTTTAATTGTCGGGCCGGCCAAATTGCTGACCGAGTTTCCATCTCCGGCGTCCGTCTCGGGTCCAGCCGTAATCGTCAGAATCACCCCCGACTCTGTTTACCCCACTTTTCCCTTTCCTCAGAGCTCGTATTTATTAGATAAGTTGTAGCGTCCTTACTTCCGATCCCTCCGGTAGCCACCACAGCTTTGGTAAACTCGTCGGGTGAGCGTTGGCTTTCGTTTCCGCGTTGGTTTATTTGACCGTCCAAAAGTTCCACCCGTCCAGCCGATCCGGAAACCCTGCGCGGAGGCATTTAGCCATCGGGTGGCGAAACCATTGGGATCGGACTCATAATCGTAGCCATTCACGGGCTCAGCAGTTGATTTCGAGAGGGCGGGAGTACTGGAAGTCGTCGGCGCGGTAACAGGACCTACGGCGGCCTTGGCTAGTCAAGCAGCGATGACAAAGTTTGTCGGTAGTGGAAGCACCAATCAAAGAGAGGTGTCAGATATGGTCAAACGCGGCGCATCGCCTATTCCCGGGTCTGTCGTTGGGGCGGAGGTGATGGGCCCTTCGTCCTGGAAGTCATTGTTCCTTTAGTAACTATAGGTATTGGAGTCCTGAGATTTCATTGCCGAGTTTGCGACGCTTGCCGCTATTGCCCGGCGACTTCCTATTCGTCTGAAGCTCCAGTTGCTCAACCGGATGTGGTTGAGGTTGGGGGTATTCGGTACAACGAAGGCATCGACATATCCGCCCGCCGTCCGTATGCATCGTCTCCAGTCTGCGGTAAGTTTTTGGGAGCAGCGGGCGGAATAGCGGCACTTGGATTGACATGGCCAGTCGACGCAAGGTAAGCATATCCCCCAGGTTGAGCTCTAGAAGCAGTCGAGACTGACAGGGTAAATATAGGAGGGCCACCACGTCAAGCCGGCGGTCGTGGAGAGATCGAGCTCGGTCCAGGAATGAAGAGGCGGAGAAGGCCTTCAACACCGCTCACAAAATCTACTCTCGCATCGGCGAAGATTTGGGTACTGTGAACGCGTTGGACGGCCAGGGGAGTACGTTCCCTGTCAAGGTATTAAGAGGCGGAGAAGGCCTTCCACGCCGCTCCCGAAACCTACTCTCGCATCGGCAACGATTTGGGTGCTGCAAACGCGTCGTTTGACCTGGGAAATAAGTATCAAGCTCGGTCAAAGAATGAAGGGGCGGAGAAGGCCTTTACAGCTGTTTGCGATTTGGTTGGCACAAACACAATCTTACGTAATTTTCGACGCTTTTTCTCGGCGAACATCGGGGATTGATTTCTCC
>WSUI01000203.1:0-47216 GCA_019633595.1 Tulasnella sp. UAMH 9824 | reverse complement strand
CCACTTCACAATGTACCGAACTTCAAGGAAAAGGCACTACCTCCGACAATTCTGCTGACGGCCGATCGTAAGCTCTCATATCTCCTTTGAGATCCATTTGTGCCACCCGCTGATCCAACCGGCAACAGATGACGATCGGGTCGTTCCACTGCATTCCTTCAAGCACATTGCTACACTGCAGCATGAACAACACGGCAATCGGCACCCAATGCTTCTCAGAGTCGAGAGGAAGAGCGGCCATGGAGCTGGTAAGAGCACTGAGAAAGCCATCCAGGAAGCAACGGACAAGTGGAGTTTTGTCGCCCTGGTGCTGGAACTTTCGTGGAAGGGAGAGTAGTTTGGAGGAGTCTCTCACTTCTCGGAAACGCTCATTCGCGTGGATGGGGATCATTAGCCTACAGTAGAAATACCCTCCAACCCCTTAGAAGGCTACCGCCCGCATGGTCGCATCTCAGAAGTAGCGGGGCTCCTCAGAGGAGACGGTATGGCAACTTTTGCAAAAAAGGTCCTCCCTATATCATTAGACTGGAGCTCTCCGTACCGAATCCAATAGACGTTTCTTTTCTCTTTGAGAGTGGGCGATGGGACAGAGGAGCTACTTCAACCAACCTTTTACATCTAGCTTGCTCCAAGTCAGATGACTGCGCTAAGAAAACACCGATTCCTCCATGCTTGAGAGTGACGTGACAGGTCAGGACACAATTTTAGACCAGTTTTGGCATTCCGACATACCCCGTGGCGAAGACCTCAGATAGGCATTCAACCAGAAATAGCGACCACGTGTGCATTCGTACAGGCCAGCGATCAAGCCCCTCGATGTGCCATGTATAGATACGACTTAACTCCAGGAGCCAATTATGAACTTCCGACGCATGGGTAAACGATCGATTTCCATACTGGCATGAATGAGATGATCCACCTCTCACAAGAGGTTCAAGACCTCACGCCCTCTTTTCGAAAACGAGATAACATGCGATCGGTGCGATTGGCCGAAAGTGCTGCGCCACGAGCTCGCAGCATCCAGAATGATGGTTTAACGGATTCTATTTATTTAAGGCCCAATAAGCCACGAGGGATACATAATACCCCTTACCGATAATTAAAGGCCCAGCCCTGATTCTATCCGAGTTGCTCCGAGGAGTTCCGACGGCTTACAGACTTTACTGGGGTCGATGTCTGAAACGGGGTAAAGGCCGTCTCGAGAGGTGCATCTGGTCGACTTCGAACTCGATCGTCTCCACCCGCTGGCATGGAACCGATCACTTCGCCGTCCTCTCCGTCGACTTCTCCACCCTGGCGTGGTACCGGCGACTGCCCTGAGAGTTTGACCCGCTTGCCCGGGCTTGAAAAGTCCGATGCTTCGAATAACCTCGGGTCCAAATCCTCAAGTGATCGTGGAGTCGTAGGCAGGTAAGAATTCCACTCATCGTAGATAGACACTTCTTGTGGAACGGAACGCGCGTCCATCGTCGTCTGCCCGTGGTCGCCTGTCACAGGTTCCGACAGGCGGTAGTCGCGATCTAATGTAAACTCAGAAGATTTTCGTTGATGGTTGCGAAAGTTGGTACCGATAGGAGGGCTTGGCCACTCCGAAAACCCTGCAGATGAGAGGAGGAATGAGGTGCGGCGGTCGTCCGAGTACGCCGAAGACAGGCTGTTGGGCAACCCATTCGGCTCGGAAAGGCGGTGGCTAGAAAGTTCTTGTTTGGCGGTTGCTTCTTCATGTATGGCATCACGTGTCCTTTCTCGCACCGGAACGACTCTCGGAGAAGCCTGGAGGAAGAAAGGTGAAGACACAACTCGAGAGTGATGGTGTACCTTCGACGGAGTACGAAGAGGCTGGGAGGGCAACGACTTCATCTTTTTGAGATCATCCGTGGTCGTTGCGGGTGTGTAATACTTCGAAAGGTTAGAGCTGTCGATCATAGGAGATCGTAGAGTAGCGTCCTGATGAGTCGGACGTGGTGGCGTAACGGAGCGTTCGGGATCAAGGGCTGTTTGGCTGAGAGAAGGCGATTCTTCAGAAGACTTGCTGCCCGCAGAGTCAGGTGCATTAATCAAAGGAAGTTCAAGAAGAGATGTAGTACGAGTCGGATGCTGTAGCCCCCTTGCATCGGACTGCGTGTGATCATTGAGTACGTCTTCGCGTTTTTCTACACGGCCTTCTGATCCTGTCTTTCTCCCCAGCCCTAACCCAAGCGCATTTTTCCATACCTTCTTAACAACAGCAGTACTCTTGGCTAAAAAGCTCTCTTCTTCGTGCTCCGGAAGCGGAAGAATCGTCGAGGAGGGAGAAAAGCGAGAGCGTAAATGCGTACCTGTGCTGGTGACGGAGAGTCGGGAGTTGCTCGGGTTCAGCATCGGCGTTGGCATCGTCATCATGTGCCGAACGAGCTGGTTCATCGAGAGATCCTTTCGGCTTGAAGAAAATGCGGGCATAGCTGTGCTGCGAGCTGGGTGGTCATGAGCTAGAGGTGGGATTTCTGGAGAAGACTTCCTGAACGGATCCGTATTTTCCGGGTCGTAGCGGTCTTCCAACGAGGGCAGCCTTCCCTCTTGAGCGAACACATCATCATGTAGATGCGGAAGAGAGAGAAAATTATTAGTGGGGTTACCGTGATTCGAGTAACTTGAAGAAGAATCGAGCGGTTGAGCAATAGCGAGGGCGTACAAGTCTTCTGGATCTTCATAGGCTGCGCGTTGGTAGGCTTCACCGACTTCGTTTGGCGACGCAGGACTGAGATCGTTCAGAAGGAGCGTGTGCCTTGAGTCGACTTGTCGAGGTGTACGATTAAGCGAAAAGTCCAAGAGTTTCTCGCCTCGACCCGAGATGGAAGACGGGAGGTGGACCGAGCTTGCGTTAGACGTGGTAGAAGGTGTTGGCGGCGATACCAAAATAGTGAGATCGCCTGGCTCTCTACTGCTATCACTTGAAGCAAGGGCCTCCTGAAACGAGGAAGTGAGGAGTAGGTCCGATTCGGTGGGTCTGCCTCGACTTGACTTCTCACCATTGCGGCCACTTTGTCAGCATCTCTGTTAATGCGAGCCTGGAAAATAGACAGTGGATGGCTTCTCGAAAGTGAAGCACTCTTAGAGAGGGATGAAGAATGTAGCGATGCTGGAGCGCGGGAGAAGCTGATCCGCCGACCATGGTGTACCTCCCCGAGCCCGGAATTGAAAGAATCCGTACTTTCATCTGGCTGTTGGGAGTGAACCTCACCTTCTCCGGTTCTAGTTATCTCTCCTAGATGGGCCGGAGCAAGGGGAGTAGGAGGGATGGTGGTTGGAGTAGCTGGGATGTTGTCGGGCCGTCGAGTGTTGAGACGCGTAGCTACGCGTTCATCATCATCTCGTCCACCAGGAACTATATAGCCGAATCCAGGGAGCGGGAGCATTGGTCGCCTGCCGGTGTTTCTTCTCCATAACTCGACTCCCACTAGGATGACGATGATGAGCAAGGTTCCGACAAGCACGGTCAGCACTGAAGACAACAGCGCGTTCCAGAGGGAAATTTCAGCGAGGTATTTTCGTGCTAAACCTACTATCCATGGGACGTACCAATGAGCACGGCAAGAGGGCTCTTGTCCTCTCTGGAGTCGTTGGGATCTACCCAGATGACAGTGGGCTCGTATAGCACTTCGTTTCCTCGAGTCCGAGTTGCGAGTGTTCTGACGATGTCTCGCTCCATTGTCTCTACGCGTTCAAGGTAGGTTGAAGCGCGCAGGAGGTTCAACGGGACGCGACAAGAGCGGAAGATGGTGGCGGCGAAAACAAACAAAGCTTCGTCCGATGACGGAGGCAATCATGACCAAACTCGGGATTCGGAGGTCCAGCCTGCCAAAACACCGCCGACATCCCCAAAGCGCGGCATTGTATATGCCGAATATTACGCTTTCTACTACTGCCTTAAGGTAGCTGCAGACTTGCCTACTTCTCTTCACCGACGGCGTTCCGCCCAACAAAGTTAACCACGACCAGAACGTTTACCGGCATCTGAATCGTGCTTTTCATCACGACGAGTTCTGGGCTCACACGTTTTCCTAGTAGCAAGGTAATTAATTAGTGTTAATGTTGACCCTTCCGAGTCTAGTCGGATCGTGGCCACGCCCACGCATCACGGGATATCATGGCGTCACCTGACGGAACCGTGAATGCGTGAAAGCACACGCCCCCGGAGATGAAGGATATACCAAGACCAAGAATCATTCATCCTCGAGGACGACTCAGACTGCCGCAACTCTAATGACAGAACCTTGCTCTCGCCGTCGACTGTCATTGTAAAGAGCTCACGGTCCGAGTCCCAGCGCAGCAGGACTGCACTCAGCGCCCGTCAGACAATCAAGTCTAAAACCACATATAAAGACATTCTTGCTACGATGAGCGAGTTGGTGACGGTGTTGAGACTTACATGCACGATAAAAGCCGATTGGTCATGACTCAGGGATCGCCATGGAGGCGATGTTCCACAGTCGCCACTCACGGTGGCTTCGATTTCATTTTTCGCGCTACTTCACCGCGTCAACCCGCACCCCCAAGCACCTCATCGACACCTTTGGAGCGACGACATGAAGGATGAGCCGAGATCCCAGCTCCATGGTGTGGGCAGCGTCAACGAGAATTACGTCCCGAATATATCCTCGCGGTTTGGGCAGATAGGGGATTTTTGGAAGCGGTATGACGAATTGGCCGATAAAAAAGACCGGGAGATGTCCAAGAACCTAAACGGGAACTTGGACGTTCTTCTCATATTTGTGAGTAATTTGTAGGCGCGATGGCTCTTGTGGATTGTTGTTGTTGATGATGTGTCAATTTGGTTCCCGGCATTAGGCTGGTCTGTTCTCCGCCGTCAACACCGCGTTTATCTCCCTTGCAACATCTTCATTATCACCCAACCCAGCAGACAAAACGAATGCACTCTTAGAACTTATCGCTCTGAGAGCCGATAATAACACCCTTACTTCAACATACCTCTCTCCGCCGTTCTCACCTCCACCAACCCTTATCGCTTCCAATTGCCTCCTTTACGCGAGCCTATGCTGCAGCCTAATCTCAGCTATGGGCGCCATGCTGGCCAAGGAATGGCTTCAGAGCTTCGATAGGACAGGGCATACTGGTTCGCTGGAGGAGCAAGCCCGATTTCGTCAACTGAAATTCAACGGGGCCCAGCAATGGCGCCTGGAGACCGTCATTCTCCTTCTCCCAAGCCTCTTACTCTTTTCAGTCTCGCTCTTTTTCGCGGGCATAACACTCTACCTCTTCCCCGTAAACCAGGTGGTGGCAAGCATCGTCATTATATTTGGTGGCGTCGGAGTCCTATTAGCAGGTCTCACCCTGGTCGCCGGAGCCCTATCTCCTCTCTGCCCATACCAAACGACCGTATCATTCGGTCTTCGGCGAGTGGTGTTGCACGCCTTCCCAGTCCTCAAAACCCTTTCTAATACATTCAGGAGGGCCGGGTTAGGATGGGTAGACCGAACGGTGTTCCAGCCAATCAGGAGGGTATGGGCCGTGGCTGTGTGGTCGTGCTTCCCCCGTAACTCAGCAGAAGCAAGGAGTGACAACACAACACCTACAGGGCACACGACTCGTTTCAAGAGTGGAGATTACGGAGATCACGTTTTGAACGCCCAGGCCGCCAAGTGGCTACTCGAAATGACTTCGAATCTCGAGGACCAGATTATCGTGGCTCAAAACGTCTGCAGCCTGGAACCAGCTGTCGCGAGCGACATTTTACTGCATGACCCAATGGCTTGGCGGCATCTGCTCGGCCTGACGCAAGATGCGTTGCGGCTATGGCATGATTGTCCCACCACGATCAACAAACGTACAGCGGAGCTATTCGGAGCCGCAGTTTGTTACCTGCTCTTACATCAACCAGAGCACGGGGAAAAGTGGCAACAAGTCCGGGCAGTCTTTCCAAGCGACGTATTTTGGAGGCCCGAGCTTCCCTCATGGCTCGCGCTGGACGCCCTCGAATTCACGATCACAGGCAAGGCTCCAAAGAGAATCCGTCCAGTCATTCTGATTGGAACAGAGCAATCTCTGAACAAGATTGTCCTCCGCAAAGTCATATTGGGCTTTGGCCATGTCACCAGCCACAGCCTCGGATGGGCCGATCTTGTCCGGTTGGTTCGCACTCCATACGACGACACGATTCTTAGCCTTGTAGCCTTGTACATCCGTCAAATATTTTACTTCGTAGGTGACGAAACTCAGTGGATGTCCGGAATGCAAGAACGGGATGACCCGCGGATGCCAGCCCTATCTTCCGATGAATACTTGACGTACGTGGCTCATCCGCGAAACTACACTACATGTTAAATTGACTGCCTCTTACAGTGGAAAAGTTACTCTTAACATTGCAAATGCACTATGGGCATGGGGCAAGCTAGCCAAGGTCGTGACGGAGCCGGCCAAAATCGGCCACATGGCAGAAGTTTACATCTCGTTTATGCGGAAGATCGAAGACCTCGCCAGCAGGATTCAAGCCGACTGGGCGCTAGCGAGATATCTACGGCAGGGTCTACAGAAGATTATTTTCGGCATCGGCCGGCGTACGAGCCGGGATAGCGTAATGTTTGTCCGGTTCGTGCTGGGCACCATCTCGCTCTCCAAGGCCCTCTACCCTGAAGGCGACCACCTAGACCCCAAGGCCGAAATGGGACTATGGAAAGCTCTCGACTACGTTGCTGCCGTCGCTCACGACAACTCGGAAATCTCCAGAAACCTCCAATTGGAGGATTTCATGCTCAAGACGTTGGCATGGGTCGCATCGACCTTCGGCACGCAAGCGGAGATTCAAAGCCTGCCCAACTTCGTCACCTTCCTGGCTTCGCGGTTATCGGTGAAAGACGCGAACCAGCAGTCGAGATGGCTCTCAATTTACTGCCTGGGCGAGAAGTGGCTATTCGCGGACGGGCAAGAGTCAACCAACCTCTGGATGAAGACCGGCCTCAGCACCCAGCTAATCGACTGCCTGGAACAAAAAGCCGAACAGACGCGCCTGCCGCTTCTCCAACTTCTTACGGATCTGTCCAAATCAGCAGCCTGGGCACGTAGACTCGTAGACGACGGGTTCGTCAGGGCCATGGCAGGGTTGATCATCGTTCTCACACCGCCGCGGGAGAACTGCTGGTCCTCGATGCACGATTCGGCGACGGACGCGTTACTCTCTGTCTGGAGGAGCAGCGCCAAGACGCGGACGGCTTATTGGGCGGACGACAAGATGCTGACCGCGATAGGCCGGCTTTTGTCCTTCGCTTACGCCGAACAGGAGCGCCGCGAGTTGGGTCAGGTTCTCCTCTCGGTTTCTCTGCCGTTTGACGATCTCATGGAGCTGGTCAGACACTTAGCGGCTTACCGGGGTATACACGCGTTCGTGGCACGGAATATCGATGTCATGATTAACACAACCGGGCCGGGTTTCGGCATCAATGGTGGTCTGAACTGGGAGTACTCTCGTTATTGCGACTACAACTCGATGGCGTTGTGCACCAGGTCTCTTCATATCGACATGGGGCTTCTCTAAACGTTATTGAAAGTATTTTATTAGATGTTTAAATGCTGTAATACCTAGCTGACACCGTAGTTGACGATACTCCGTGTAAAATAACCAATGAACATCTCGAAGCTAGTCGGACCTGTCTCGGTGTCGCATAAGAGGCGCGGTGAGGGGGATAAGGAGGGCACACGTTTCGGCGATATCGTCCCATTATCCTCGACGAACGTCTTGCAAAACGGGCCTGGGGTGTCAAGGCGGTGTTGGGGCCGAAGGGGGTTAAGCACGATGGACAACGTGTCTCCCCCCGTCAAGCGAGAGTCTAGCCTAGAAGGAATGAAAAAAGAGGGTTCGGGCTTTCAACGTACCACCGTGCGTGAAACATAAGCTAATCTAAGAATTGGATTGAATCCTGAGGATGAGTCTGTGACTGTGGGTTCAAATGCCGCTTACATATACGCAGCAAGCCACTCCCCCGTAAGGCCTTGGGATGATGATCCAACGGAATCCCAGGTGCTAACCCCCAACTGACATTTCATCTCACCCCGCACGTGAGACGAGAAGCACGCCTAATAAAGTAGGAGCATAGTGCTTCTTCTGGGTGACGGTGTTGAAAGTGTACTTTTGGACGAACGTGCGCGCTTGTAGTGGTCGATTGGATTTTTCATTCCGCCCCCGAAAAACCTGTCCAATGCGCGGAAACGAGACTTCGGTCAATTTCGATAAAAGAAACTGTACTTCATATGAATCTTGGTCCGGTGAACTTTACCTTCCAGCTGGCTATTCCGGGTTCATTCACCGCTGGCAAGGACATGCCCGTGTCATCGATGTTGGGGTTCGGCCGGTGGGTGGAGCGTTATGAAAAAAGGTGGGATGACCACTTCTTAATTACCCCCAGGAAACTCGAGGCTCTTCAGAGAGGGCTACAAAGCCAGGAATTCGTAGTATATAACGCAACCAAGACTAGCAACAGATGTACAACGCTTGATGCGAGTTTGTGATAGAGTAAGTAGTTGAGCTGATAGGACCTGTTCGGCGTTCTCCCCCAGGACTCACGTTCGACCTAGTGTCTGCCTTGGCTCTGGTTCCGTCTTGATTGGCAGGAGACCTCCGCGGGAGAGTCGGCAAAAATGCCAAAGCCCATTACTGAATGGGCATCGTGTACGCTCCGAAGCGGGGTCTCAATAATCGCCTCCGGCTATGACGATGGGGTCTTGATAATATAATATACCAGATGAGAAAGCAGAGAACAGGCAGTCGGATGTTATCGGATAGCGTTTAATCGGAAGAACCGAACGGTGAAATCGAACAGACATGTCATCACTTGAAGGCAAGCGGGGTCGAAGTTGCTTCAGTTGGCAAGGGCTGGGAAGGGGTTCTAGGCGAGCAACACCATATAATCAATCGCATGAGAAAGAGAGGGAAAGGGTCATCCATGCTGCGAGGGAGCAGTGCCGAATCGGATTAGATAGAACACGACGAACGATCGAGCGTTCGGGGGTGGATTGGTAGTGCAGACGGGAATGGCAGGTCGCCTTGTTTGTTGCAGGTTCTTCGAGTGACGCCATGGCAATGCAATGCAATGTAAGCTGGACCAGGCACTCCGCGAGCGGGAGTGGGTGGGATCTCCACGCTTTGTCGAAGATACGGCAACACACGTGTTGGCGGAGGAGCTGCTGCCAGCGGGGGAGTCGAGGGACGGTTGTTTCGCTGACTTTTGGAGGAGAGAAGAGGTGCTCGAAGCCGTAATCGACTAACGGGACCTTGGCTTTTGAGCTGGGACCTAAGCTTGGTCGGGTGTTGTAAAGGAGGTACCGTATCCGTAGGATAGCGTTGAAGCAAGGCCTGTGAGATTTTTAGCCTCGATAGCGGGGGAAATGGGCAAAGAAAGAGACTTGGACAGGCGCCGGAAGCGTGTTTCCCAAGCCTAGGGGTGAAAGTCAACCAAGGCCGTCGATTTGCTCTGACTAGAACCTTGTTCCCCATTCCGCGCGCCAACGTTCGAAACTGGGTGGTGGTAACAACGCGCTTGTGGTGACCGGAGGAGGTGGTGGTTGGGTTATTTTCAGATAAGAGAGGGACTCGAGAATGATGTAAACGGTGCTGAGGGACGTGCAGGATCCGGTGAGGGTGGGTTTAAGGTGTCGTGTGACACCGCAGGAGGATGCTGTGCCCGTGCCTTGGGTGGTGATGGATTGCTGGGCGACATGAACGACGAGGGCGGCGTCGAGGACCCAGACGACGGCCCCAGAGAGATAACAGAACGGAAGAGCCGAGTTTGTGGGATGGAAGGACGTCGGATGTGCAGTGGTACCAGCTGCACGTTTCTGGCGGTGAGAAAGGATCGATTGGCTCTCATCTTGGTGGGACGAACGTTTCCTTTGGCATTGTTTGTCAGTTGACCCTCTGCGCTTGCTCTCATCCCTGTCCCTCTCTCCCGTCACCTCTGTGCTCACTCCTTCCAACTGGTATATAATACCCAGTCATCGCGCACTCTCCGTCTCTTCGCTTCGCTTTTTGCGTTGTGCTTTTCCCTCCGATCCCCCTCTCTCCGCTTACCTCCGAACACCCCCGATTCCCGTCCGGACTGGCGCCAACCAACACGTCCCCGGCTCGCAAGCATCGCATTACACATCTCCCGGAAATTTCGCTTCACCCACAAATTTGCCCATCACCTTACTAGACATTAGACCTCCACTGGACATACGAGCATCTGGCTAGAGTCATATATAAGGTCAGCACTAGCCCCGTTCGCTTTGTCCTTTCAGCCAGCCTATCATCCCAGTGCCTGATCTAACGCCTTTTTCGATCCCTTGACGCCCAACCTCTCAGTCTCCTGCATGGCACCAGCCCTTCATCTGCATGCCGAGCACCCGCCTATACCAACATTAAAGGCACTGAACACCAATGCCGATATCCATGTCCGGAGTCGGCACCATTACTTCTCACCACCGTCATCCGCTTCCTCCCAAACAACTCCCCAACCACTCCCGAGGAACACCAGCGATACAGACTCTGCCGAGGAAGACCATTCGTCCGAGGACGCTGCTTCGCCCATGAGTTACACCCTCTACTCCCCCACCTCTGCCAGGTCACCGTCGTCAAGCCTTATCGGCAACGGTCTGCCAGAAAACCAAGCCTCGTCCGCCTCCGGCAGTACTCCACGGCCTGAATCTTGGCCTCGCTCCAAACCTTTAACCGATACCCCAACTCCCACAAGCCCCTCGACTGCCACCTTCACCGACGCCCCCTCCTCATCATCGTCAACCATGACGAGGCCCAGCGCAACAACTCCAGCACCTGATGCCGTCGTGGCGTCGCCCTCTTCATCTCCGGCGAAGCACCGATCACGTCAAACTCCCTCGACCTCGACGAATGCCCCTTCATTCCCGTCTTCTTCAACTGCCTCATCGGGCCGCCCGCAACACTCGGATGCCCCGCCCTCCCCAACGCTATCGGCCTCATCTTCATCGTCGGGCAGTGAGTCGCCTCTGCCCGCGGCACATGCAGGGTCGACCTCTCGCCGAAAAGTAGCAGCGAGCATGCAACTCTTCCGGGAGACCGAACCTTCCGAATCTTCGTCCTCTGCCGTAGGGGACCACACTCACCAGCATCCGGAACCTCTAACATTGCCGCTCTCATGCTCTTCGAGCATCCACGATTCCCCGTCCCCGCTCAGCCCCAATCGCCGACCTTCGATGAGTCGGTCGATCTCCCACCAGCCATATGCCTTATCTACTTCCTCAACTTCGACGCTGGACCTGCCGGCCCTAACTAAAACCAAGGCGGTGCGCCGAGCAAGCGCAATCATTGTCGATGCCGGCAGCGAGGTCTTCTCTCCGCCCAAGTCGCCAGGCCACAGCCGGGACCTTGGAGAGGAGGTCGTCAGGGACCAAGTTTTCGTCAAGCGTTCAGACTGGCCCGATCGAGAGTCGTCCAGGAGGTTGGTATCGTCGCGTCCTTCAGGATCGACAGCTCAGTCTTCCGTCACGAGCCTCAAAGCCCCAGCTGTGCACAGCAGAGCGCGGTCGTTCGCATTCGGGGACGACAGCGGGATGTCAAGAGACCGAGGGAACGGAAAGGGCAAGGAGAGGGACGAGTCGATGTACGATCTGCCAGAGGAACCGGTTGTGGAAGCCCCTGCAGCCCCAGCCAACCGGTCGGCGACCGTTAAGGTTCGGAGGAGGAGCACTGTGAGCGGACCTAGCGGCGACGCTACCGCGCGAGGACGAACACGGGAGCGTCCTCGTTTGGCTGAGGTCGTCCGGTCGATGGCTTCAGGAGGGAGCGAAGAGGCTCAATCGCTGATACCGCCGGAAGAGGACAGCGGCAGTGGAACCGACACCGCGCTGAACATGCTCGAGAATAGAAGATTAAGTGGGGATGGATCTAGAAAGTCAAGCAAGTCTCACTCAAAGCAGTCGAATCGGAAGGCCTCTCCAGTTAAACGGCCCACACCAGTCCCTTCTGACCCTGTTGAATCGCGGGAAGGAACCCCAGCATTGGTTGATTCGCGATCAAGACCGGGCAGCCAGAGCTCGGGTGGTTCGGTCAAGACGCCCTGGAGTGCTGCTATACCGTTGACTGGAGAGGAGGAAGGTAGCTCTTCGACCATCGAAACGGGTGCGTCCACATTTAGACGTTCTACGTGCAGCTTGAAGAGCGGGTGCTAACTTCTATTACTATCTTATCCTTCTTTCTGACCCTAGCCTCGAAAACCAATCCTGTGGAGGCTACTTTTAGCCCTTCAAGCGCAGGTCCGAGCATTATCCGCCCCCCCGACAATGATGTGCTGCCACCTCTCCCTCCGACTCCTCATTCGTTCCATTCCTCCTGGCTCTCTTCCGGCACATCCAACTACGACACCTCCGAGTCCGAGACCTGGTCGAATGCGTCGACGTATTCCGAAGATTCCCTTTCTCGCTCCAGACATGGGTGGCATTCGGATGGTGAACGGTCGAAGTCACGATCAAGTTCCCGGTCGACTTCGCGTGCCCAGCGCGTCCATCAAGATGGAGAGGGAACCCCTACCGCGAGCGCGGACGAAGCGCACAAGTCGGATCCAGACCGCAAGCAGCACCGAAAGCGCCGGCATAGACGGAAGCACCATCATCCCGAGACCGAGCAGCAGGAACAGGATGCCGAGGGGCAGGAAGACTACTTTGATGCGGAGGAAGGAGAGGACGCTGTGGACAACTCACCTGTTCTGCCGCCCGTCCCACTGGAGCCCTTTCGGAATCAAGTTGGGGGCCATAGTTCGATCTACAAGTTCACGAAGCGAGCCGTGTGCAAGGTGGGAAATCTAATTCATTTTCGCCTCGAGACCTAAGCCGCTGACGACATTTCATCGTTTCATTTCTAGCCCCTCGTATCCCGAGAGAACCTGTTCTACGAAGCTGTGGAGCGCGAGGCACCTCCGCTATTGGCTTACATTCCCCGCTACCTTGGTGTTATGCTTGTTAACTACCGACGAGTTCGCCGACCATCTCATGCGTCCCCACTTTCCGTCATTGAATCCTCTCGCGCTGCCTCCCCGGGACCCAACCCACCGCCACCAACTCCTGCCTCGGACCCTACTCCGGCACCTTCGTCCGAACACCCGGTTCGACCTCCTCTAATCAGGAAAGCTGCATCTGAGGTGGCAGCGCCGTTGGACGATCATCGTGGTCTCTCCTCGCCAACAGGCCGGAACTCGTCCGTCCCAGTGGACCACGGTCACTCCTCAGACGATGCGGAATTGCCGGAGGTAGCGCTTGACGTCAACAGGCACATCTTGCCCGCGTGGCTGCTTCACGGCGACAGACATTCGCATAATGGAGGCAGGAGACACTCGTCATCCCTCTCTGTGTTATCTGGAAGCAATACCCCTAACTCGCGCTCGAGGGTGAGGAGTCATCGGTCCAGTTTGTCGGGCTTTGCTATGACCCCTGCTCGAGGACCTTCGTCCACTAGGAGCGGCATGGTGTCGAGCCCCGAACCACCCAGGACGGCCTTGTCGGATGATGGGCATTTAACTCCAGCTGGGGATTCGCACCTCCGACCTCCTTCGTCCAGTCGAACCGGTTCGTTCACCTCGAGTCCGCTTACCCGTGGCTGGGCGATCTCCAACGGGTCGAGCCCCGAAAGGCGCGCGGACGAGTCGGACTTCGCTGTTGCTTCTACCTTGACTCCTCCGGATTCGCCTGAGCAGACCGACGCTGCGTCGCCTCCTGCGCCCGAGACTCAGGATACCGTGGCTGCCCTTCGACCACTCCCCCCACCGCTCATGCAGCCTGGTGAGCCAACGCCCAAAGCAGAGTACCCGACTCCAACCGCTTCACCAACCGGAACACTGCGTCCTGCAGTCGTGGCGAGACGACTTCCCTTGTCCCTCTTCCCCTCCACGTACTCTGGCGATCACTCGATGATGACCCCTCCTCCATCGTCCTCTCAGGAGACCAAGTTCTTCGGAGGAACAGGATCCACCACCGTAAACACCAAGCTGAAAGACCACGTCTTTGGAACCTTGTTCAAGCACTTCCGTCGAAACCGCGCGTTCTCCAAGCTCCGCCAACGCGGCGATCATGGCAATGAGGGAGATGACGAAGGTGACCACGGTGACAATGGACGCAAGCTGTCGCGAACGCTTTCTTTAGAAGAGGGTGAAGTCCCAACGCCAAGGAGACGCTTTATCAGGAGACGAGCTGGAGAGCCGGAGGCGCAGATTACCGTACCCTGCACGCCCCGCGAGGATACTTCAGCCGACGGAGGTCTACGACGGGTCGCCAGCGAAAGCCAGATTGTCCCCGCTTCTCTGCTTCAACGGTTGGAAGAACACAGTCGACAGCTGGAGGAGTCTAGCCATGAGACAGACGGCGAGGAGCTCCGTATGGGCCGCCCGACTCAGAAACCGGAAGCGGGTCTGCTCTTCAGTGGTGCGGGACGGCCAGATTCGATGTCGCCCAAGCAACAGAGTCGAAACCCGAGCGTTGGACCTGGACTGCTCCACCCCGACACTGGTTTCCCTCTCGAACGCACTGTATCCCGCCAGGAAACCGCCTCCCCGCCTGAACCCGCCGACAACTCGATCAGCCGTCAAGAACACTTCATCCTCCTCGAAGACTTGACGGGACGATTGAAGCACCCATGCGTGTTGGACTTGAAAATGGGTACGCGTCAGTATGGAATCGACGCCACTGCTCCCAAGAAGAAGAGTCAACGGAAGAAGTGTGACAAGACTACCAGCCGGTCACATGGTGTTCGTATTTGTGGAATGCAGGTGAGGTATCAAAATCGTCCGTTCGCCGCGCATAGCTAACGATCTTGCAATAAACACCTTAGGTTTGGGACAACGAGTCTCAGTCCTACACGACCCAGAACAAGTACACCGGCAGAGAGATCCGCAGTGACGAGTTCCAATCCGTCTTGGGCTCGTTCTTCCGCGATGGCGAGAGGCTTCTTGTCTACCACATTCCAGTAGTCCTCCAAAGGCTTTACGGCTTAGCCCGCCTCATCTCCCGCCTCAAAGGCTACCGATTCTATGGATGCAGTCTCCTCTTCATCTACGATGGCGACGGGGAAACTCAAGAACAGTACAAGGCTGCAGTTGATGCCCCGAGTTCGAGGTCAAAGCGTGGAGAGTCCCTGGATCGTCGCCGAGCGGACCCCCATGGGAAATTCCGGCCAACCCTCCGACGTACTGCAAGCGAGGACTTGCTTGTTGGTCCAATGGGCAAGCGTTGCCATCGTGGACGCAAGAAGCGAGGCGAGGTCACCATCCGCATCGTCGACTTTGCCCACACCACGACCGGCCGCGACTACGTCCGCATGGATGACCGAGACGACATACCAGAAGAAGTGCGCAACCCGACTGACAAAGGGTACAAGGCCGACATCGACCCAGAGACCGGCTTGCTTTACGCTCGTTTCCCGCCCCCCCACCCCGAAAAGCCCGATCTTGGATTCCTGTTCGGCATTCTGAACCTTTGCAAGACCTTGGAAGGTATCTACAACGAGGAACGGGCCAAGCGTCTCAAGTCTGCGCGGGAAGGTCACTCCGTCGAGCAGTTGAGCCCGTTGGCATGTAACAGTAAGGACATCTTCAGTGCGATCTTCGAAACCGATAATCCTTCACACGACATCGACCCCGGTATGCTTTCCACATGATTAACTATATACATGTTTTTTTATGTTGTTCCTTCTGTTGTTTTTGATGTGAGACCCCGCTCTTGTATGCGTCCTTGGGGCTGACTGTCTTCGTTTCTTTGACATCTTCGTATTTTATTGCACTGTAGCATAATCCCAATATGACGGTCGTTTCTGATTTCATCTGACACCCACATCGCGAAATAAAATACAGACCAATAAGAAAGTCATTCGGAAGGAAAACCGAGAGGTGGGAAGGGGGTAAAAGCACCGAACACGAAAAATGCAAAATATCATAGCACCTGGTTGTTTCGATCAACCGACCTCTGGGTTATGGGCCCAGCACGCTTCCGCTGCGTCAAGGTGCTTGACAAGAAATATTGATACGTAATTTTTCTAGGTAGCAATTACACGGCTGCAGGGCTATCCTCCCATGAGATCACTCATATACAGATTTAGACATCAACTGCGAGTCGCAGGCAACTTCTATATTTAAGGGGTAAACTAACGACCAGCGACACGTAGAAAATTGTCACCCTCCTCTTGCACTCTTGATCTCCCCACACCATCCAAGGACTCATGAATGACGATTCGGTGGTAATATTACCAAGACGTTGCACCTGAAAACTAAAGTAAAAGGCATAGAATGAGTGGCGGTGTCGTCCATCGCGAGTTCAACCACCTGCCTTTCTCGACAAGCTTTGTGTACGTCCGTCGAGTAGCCAATGAGAAGCTGAACAGACCGGATATGAAGCTTAATTTGTTCACTCACCAGCACGCTTTCTTCTGTAACCGGACGTGCTTCCTCAGGCTTTTCGGTCTCTCCATCAAAAAGCTCCCTGGGCGAATATTCCAATAGTTCCTCCGGGATCATCTGAAGCTTTGTGAGGCCGCCGAAGGAAGATGGAAGACCATCTGGTCCACGAAGGTCTTCTAGCCGCATCTGCTCGTCGCGGATGTCCTCGACTTCCGTTTGCAAGAGATCACCTGGATTGGTGCTAGCCTCCTTTTCTGGCCCTGTCCCACGGACGGTGTACGTCAAGCAGGCTATCTTGCTCTGAAAGCCTAATGGCTCTCCCGCTTTGCGGATGAATGACATTTGTGATAGTGCCATGGGTGGAATCTCCTCGACTCCGCCGATCACCTCGAATGGATCCTCAAGATAGTAGACGAGTTGCTTCGGCGTGCTCTGCGGGTTGGAGGCCCAGTACTGCAGTATTCGTTGGAGGTTGGAGATATCGTGAGGAGAATTGGAAGGAGGGGATGGAACCTTCCGAACTATATCGTATACGAGGGCAACCCTAAACCCCGATTCGATGGGTGTGACGCCCACGAAGCAATCTCGGAGCCAGCCAATGTAGTTGTATTGTGCACTCGAAGTTGAATCGACGACGAATTTTTCTTGTCGTCGTCCATGCCGAGTTGTCACTTGTCCGCCTTTGTACGTGTGGGGAAGCACGACCACGACGGTGCCGGCCACTTCCGGGGCGGGATTGCAATAGATGGCCGTTGCTGGACTGAGACGCAAGATTCATCGGAAAACCGCGCTTCATAGAAAGCATAGGCGCGGACAACTCACGTTCCATGACGCGACAGGAGCAAACCCGAAGGTCGGAGATCGAAAACGTCTTGCACATTCAGTCGTTGCAGAATTCCCTCGACTTTCGCTTTCCATCGGGGATCGTGTATGACTACCTTCGGTGCTGGGATGAAGGCTTCGTGCGCTAGCGTCTCTCGATGTGCTTGCTCGAACTCAGGTGGATGCTTGAAGGCGTGCTGGGACTTGAGGGTTGCAAAGCACTCTTCCGAAACCTCTTGAGGGAGTGCTCCAAAGTCCTTGATCTCGACTAGTGGGTCTACTTCGTCGCCGAAAGGGCCTCCTGCCCCGTGGAACGATGCGAGGAGGACAGATCCATCGTCTGGGCTGTTTTCAAGGGCATGAACGACAGCCGCCTTGGCGGGGCACCTTGAGCTCCAGTTCCAAGCGACGTCGGCGGGCTCAATGTCTAGAACTTACTTTCAACTCTGTGCTGTTTGAAATCGCTAGAGCCATTGGTTGGAAGACTAAGACGCACGCTGGTTGTTGGGGGGGTCCAAATTCTAATGTTGACAGCAGTGGGAGGGGGTCTCTTTTACCCGTGCCAGTCTTATGAGAGCATCAGATAGTATGTCCGTGCGCTGCGTCACTGTAATTCAGGTGGCTTAAACGTGCAGGGCTGGTTATGAACTCACCGGATCCCATAAGCCCGAGGACCAAGCAGTGGGACGAACGATCTCGATGGAGGCGAGGACGGAACACCGGGGGTTCTAAGCAACAATGGTTATGGAGATACTCCCCCCATAACTGAGGGATAATGGGAGAACCTAGAAGGTGAGTTCAGAATCGATGTGCGCTGTTACCACCTCGTGCCGTGCGGCTCTAGACAGTGTACCTCGAGGGGATTGGACCTCATCGAATCAACCTGGCTGGGTTTGTGTACGCCAAATATACCGGAATTCTTGACCTCAGCAGGAGCAGTGCACGTGCAGGCAAACGCGGTCTTCAAATACCCATCATCCAATACATACATACGACTACAATGAAATAGCAAGCAAAAGGATTAGGTGGAAGAGAATAAACGTTTGGTGTACCTGAAGAGAGTCAGTCAGCTTCGAGCTTGGGGGTCCCGGCCTTCCGAATGACTCACGAGTTCAAACCATGCACCCCACCCTCTACTTGAGCACTGGCAGTGCGCATCTCGAAGCGTACATCCCCAGTTAGTACACGTTCTCTTAATTCTGTCACGCTCCGTACTCCGATATCCTGCAAACTGTGCTGCACACCGACATGCAAGTACGGCAGGAAGTGGACAATCGAGCCTTTGTCGGTAACATCCCCCGAGACACCCTGAGCGACCTTGACGGCGGAGGATTCGGAGAAATAACGAGAAGTGGCGGCGTTCTCTACGATCGCGCTTGGTCTGGCTGCGGCTGGGGTCAGAGCATTCTTGGAGGCGCCAGCTGCAGGCTTGCCCTTTGATCCTGTGGGAGCGGTCTTGCCTTGTTCCATCGCCTCCTGTATAGACGAAGAGTCGATTGTAAGCGAACGTCGTGCCGGCGGAAGAGTCGTTCACCCACCAAGCTACCCATCCCGCGGTACGTCTTGACGCGCTTTCCATCGTGCCAGAAATACTCTCCTGGAGCCTCCGTCGTACCAGCCAATAATCCGCCCATCATAACGGAGCCAGCACCCAGGGATAGGGCTTTGACGATGTGTCCAATATTCGAGATGCCGCCATCGGCAATCACGGGCACGCCAAACTTGTTTGAGAATTCCGCGACGGCGTACACAGCCGTGGCCTGAGGCCGCCCAACAGCCATCACCTCCTGGGTAATGCAGATACTACCGGAGCCCATGCCGACTCGCAAAGCGTCGGCGCCAGCGGCGATCAATTCCGCCGCTTGAGCACGAGTGACGACGTTGCCAGCGATGACTTCGAGCTTCGGGTAAGTCTGCTTGATCCACGTGATCATTTGAATCTGGTAAGTCGAATTACCCTGGCTGGAGTCGAGGACGACGATGTCCAAGCCTGCCTCGACCAAAAGCTTCAGACGGTCCTTATCTGCGGGGCGAGTTCCGATGGCAGCGGCAGCGTAGAGCTGTTTCGATTCGGGGACTTTTGAAGCGAAGGGGTAGTTGACGGTTTTGAGGAGATCGGAGCGAGAGAGGAGAGCGACGAGACGGCCTTCGGCGTCGACGATGGGCAACTTGCCCTTTTTGGACTGTCGGAGGACGTTGTTGGCTTCGAGAAGAGTGGTCCCAGCTGGGGCAGTAACAACGTCGGTGGTCATCGCGTCTGAGATGAGTGCATTACGGTCCTGGAATTGAACGTCTCGCGACGTGATGATGCCGAGGAGTTTGCCGCCCAGTGCACCGGTATCTACGAGTATACGAAGAAACAGGTTCAGTACCCTGTCACGGTAAATGCAGCAGCAAGGTGGAATTGGGGAAGGTATCAGGGAAACGCATCCGCATTATAGACCCGGAGAAGGTCCCTCAGCAGAAAGAGCATTGAGACATAAAATAAAGATTGATCATCATCAAAGACGAGGACGCATATGTCGCGCGCCTCATATAGAAGCAGCAACACATATGCATAGTCTTAAAAGGATAAAGAAGAATTCGGGCTGACTCACCGGTAATGGGTATACCGCAGAAACCAAGGCTCTCCTTGACTTCGAGTACATCACTGACGTGATGGGAAGGAGAGAGGACGACTGGATTGTTGATGAAACCATTTTCGTGTCGCTTTACAGCACGGACCATCTCCGCCTGCTCTTCTGCAGTTTGGTTGTGATGGATGACACCAATCCCACCGAGGAGCTGGTGTTAAGCATCGAGTTGTCCAAGGAGCAATTGATAAAGGAGAATGCATGAGAGACGAGAGAACGATATGCATCAGTTCAACTGGTCCAGCATAGCAGATGGGTGGGTTTGGGGGGATACACTCAGCGGATGAGTTCGCAGAGAGGAACTGGGGCAGGAGGAAAGGCGCCCAAAGGACTCACCGCCATGTGAATGGCCATCTCCTTCTCCGTGACCGTGTCCATGGGACTACTCAAGAACGGAGTCTTGAGCGTCACATTCCTCGTAACACGAGTCTCGGTGACGACGTCCGAGGCGGGGAAGTCGATCTTGCCAGGCAAGAGAAGGAAGTCGTTGTAAGTCAAACCGCCATGAGTCTGCGAGTCGAGCAGCTCTTGAACAGAAAGCCCGTCTTTGCGGTCGTAGCTCGCCAAGTGCTCGAGAGCTTTCGACGGATCGAGATACTTGGACGAGGATGCGGATGCCATTAGGGACGGAAAACAGGTTGGGTGCGGGGGGATGGTTGAGATCAAAATTTCAGGTGAGGCCCCTGCTTCTTCTGGCTTTATCAGACGCCACGGGTTCAAGCTCCGACGGCTCTTCTGTCCCACCTCATGACTGATCCTTCAAGGTCTTACGTCCAAAGTCGCAGCAATGAGGATCAGGTCGCGCGAGCGATAAGAGAAATGGGCATTATACGTAGGGTAAGACGTGTAAAATCGGGACGGATCTAGACCAACGCCACATTATAGATATTCGGACCTCATGACTGAGCGAGATGCAGCATTCCACGAACGGGTTCATTACGAAAGAATAAAGATAACCAGGGAAGGAGCCGCGGAGGATGAAGTCCTGATCACTTGCGTGTGGATTTCAAGTTGGAGTACATTCGAAGGGTTTCAAGCACACGAGGGATGACGAGCTTGCCCACATCACGACCCCAGAGAACGTCTAAAGGATCGCAAGAATAAGCATAAATTATTTTCGCACTTGATAACAAGCCAGAATGACGTACCCAAATGCTCATGTCCAGGGACCTGCATGAGAAGATGTCTCTGAGTTAGCTCTGCACCAGGTTCCAATTTCGTGCCCGCTTACAGGATACGCCACCGTGTGAGAGGGAAGCTCTTTCAGCATCGTATCAATGTCGATTAACGTGTCACAATCTCCATAAAGGAGAACGATCGGCGTCGAGATGTTCTTGGTGGGGAATCTCGCTGGTGCGTACGCGTACGTGCGGACGAACGTGTTGGGAGACTGAACGTGATCGTCGTACCTAAGGATGAATGATGGAACAAGTGAGCAAACTGAAGCGCGGAGTAGGTAGACTGATCAGCTTGCGGGACTTACATTAAAAACTTGCCACTCCGCATAATCTGGAACCAATGCACGACAGCCTTGGTTGAGGTATACGAGTAGAGATGAGAATAGGCGGCAAGCTTCTGAGGCTGTGAAGAATAAGACCAGTAAGGAAACAACGTACGCGTAAAACGAATCTCGGAAAGACTTACAATCGGAATATTCTCTCCACGCCAATTGAAAAGGAAAGTGAGGCAGGTGTCGATGATCTTGACAAAGATCGGCGGGTACAAGATCGATTGCCAGAAGACCGTGGACGGTAAAATCGCTTTCCGACCAAAAAACAAAAACACCAGGGTAGGCGACGCTTTCATGAGAGCATCGACGAAGCGAGCGGAAAGACCTGTGCGGTTCCCAACTGTCAGCAGCATTTCGTGCCGACAGCTCGAAAATCACATACCATGGGGTCGCATGGCCGGGGCAAGTCCAACGAAGACGCTAACTTTCTGGTTGAGCCTAGGATTTATAGATAGCGCAGCGAAAGCCTGGGCAGTTCCTTGAGAAAATCCGATGTAGCTAAGCTTCGGAGCTTGAGTGGTTTCCAAAATATAGTCGATCGAATTAGGGATATCGTGCTTAAGAAAGTCCGACCATGAACTCAAGTCAGCGTTTCTTCGGAAGGCTTCGATGCGTGGCGAGCAAGTACCATGCAAAATTCGTCTATGGAGTAATCCCAGAATTGTCTAAAGGCGCGCAAACCAGTCGATGAGCAGCTAACATGCCACCAGATAACGTCCACGTTACCTTTCGTGAGCGTTACAATATATCGCTTTCTTGGAGTATTTGTTGCCCCGATTATTGCCAAACTGGAAGGAGCTGTGAGTCGGTGAGTCGATCGGCTGGTCCCTCCACTTACCCAAACGTCGTAGCCCTGCTCAGCCAGAGCAAATGGCAGGCAACGTTCTTCATCTGTAAGACAGACCCAGACTTCGCTATTCATCAGGAGTCCTAAGGTTCCAACGGACAAAACAGCGTCAGCTGCGGGTCTCCAAGGCTCCGGAGAAACGGAGGCCGGAGGTCGGTCGAACATACCGTGATGTAAATAAACGACGGGCTTTCCAACGTACGACCCAGGTACATGTCGAGCCTGTCCCTTCTTTCCAGGGATTCTATGTAAGCAAAGGAGATACCCATCCTACGGGGGGACCAAACCCAAAGAAAGGAAATGAGCCGAAAAAATCGAACGTTCGGTCAACGCGAACAAACCCCGAAAATTGGATCGATTCGGCTTACGGACAACATACCTTGGTTTGCAAATAATGATCTTCCACTTCATAACCCCAAATCGCGCACAGCTCCTCGAAGTCCGGGGCGGCTCTTATGCGCTCGATGTGCTTCTTGTCCTTTGCGCTGGCACCGCTGTGTCCAGCCACACGGTGGAACATGAGCCGAGAGCGACTGTAGAACCATTGGATGACGCCTAAATAAAAGAGTAAGGTGGATCAGTTGGATCGCATGTGAAATCGGGAAGGCGGAAAACGTACGTTCAGGTAAGCAGAGCGTGATCAGGCGTATGGGAATTTCGAGAATGATCAGAAGAGCTCCAATCACGAGAGCACTATAGTCTCGGCTAATCACAGAGAAGTTAGAGGCAGTCGGTAGAAGAGATCAGAAGCAGTCTCACAAGAATAGCCTTCCTAGGAAAGGAAGCCGGGGCATGTGTTAGCCAGCAGTGCACAGGATGTTCGCTGGCAGCTGTGTGCAACGATTGGGCCGTCAGTCAACCACAGATCAACGAAGAGCGACGTAGATCCCTTACAGAGGGGGGATTTTGAGGGGGGCGGAGGAGGATGTCAAGGAGTGGAGATGGGAGGTTAAAAGGGGGAAGAGAGCTCCAACGGCGGCGTCAGCGGAGATCACACGTGAAAAATGAAACAGCCAAATAAACAAAATCAAATCAACCCGGCGGATCCATTCAAACTAAAACCTAGAGGATACAGCAACAACGGCAAACACAGAAAAAAGGAAATTCAAACTACAACCAGCTCTCGAACATCAGTTTACGTGGGGGACCGATGGTGGGTGCAGTAAGGTGCAACGCGGGTCTGGAAGTTGCGTGGGGTTCGTCAACACTGCCTCACTCCGAAATGCCGGGAGAGCCCAAGACTTACAATGAAGTCCCACAGTTGTTCGCGGGATTGCCCATAATGATGCTTTCCGAGACTCCGGCGATGCTGTCACTCTTGCTGTAGGCTGCTGCGTCGAACAGGTGATCCGTCGTCTTCTCGAATGACGCGAGCATGAGGACGCTGTCTTTCATCTTCGCGACACCAAACCGGGTAATCCCGAGAACCTCGCCCTAAAGAGAATTCCGTTAATTGGCGGTTTCCATGATTTCAAAGCCCAAGAAACATTCTCACCTTGTAACTCATGACATCGCCGAGGAGCATAACGTGCCGAGGATCGATGCTCATGCCATGGCTAGACATCGTGTACTGAATCTCGTCTATGATCTTCCGCCGAGCAGCTTCAATTCCGAGAACAGTTTGGACCTCCATGACGTGGTTGGACGTTGTCTCCTCTCCGACGATCCCTACCATCCTCACGTCAGCATTCATCTTGCACGCATTCGGGGTGAAAGAGCAACAGACCTTCCGTGGTCATGACCTTTTGCAGTCCATAACCTTCGACGAGAAGCTCCTTGTCACCGGCTCGTCCTCTCTCACTAGTCTTGTCCAAGATATTGATAATAGCACGCGAGATGGTAGGGATGCCCTATAATATGACCTATCATTCGCATGCGGACGGTGTGCGTAGACGAAACGTGGTTCAGACCTTGACCACGACACCTGGCAAAGCACGCTTCAATGCCTTGAGCTGATAGTATTTATTTTCTCCATCCACATGGACCTTTATGCGATTCTTATGGAGAGGATCTTCGAGGACGTTCTGAAGGATATGGTCAGTCAAGCAGTTCTGCGACCTCAAATCATCTCCCCACATGGATTTTAATCTTGAGCTTCTTCGCCTGAACTATAGCGTTCCTAATGTCTTCCATGGTGAGCTCAAGTTGCAACTTTCGTATGGCATCGACGTCGACGTGGATCCCGACGAAAGTGGTATCCGGACCCCACACTTCTTCGATGACCGAAGCGACCTAGCGGATTCACCTTCAGCTTTACCACGTCCCAAACCATCAGTCGGGTTCAACTCACATCTCCGAGATAAGTCTTCTCGACGCGACCCTTCACGATACGTGCGGACTGTTCGCTCGATGACGACACGAGCTTGCAGGTGATGATAGGCGTACTGATGTTCTTCGCAGCATTGATGATCTCCTTGATTCGCGGCACACCAAGCGTAACGTTCATGGAGGCGACACCAGCAAAGTGGAACGTTTTTAGAGTCATCTGTGTCCCAGGTTCACCGATCGACTGAGCTCCCACTGCACCGACGGTGGAACCTGGAGGGAGCGATCGCCAGCATATGGGTATTGTGATTACTACACACATTGGGTCATCCCTCACCTGGTTCGATTTTTGCTCGAATATACTTCCGAGCACAGATATCAAGGAAAGTCCGTAATTGAGACTCGGTGACCTTGGTTTTGTTCTCCACAATGGCGACCTCGTCCGCTAATAGAGTAAAGATTAGGAATATGCATACCTTCCTTTTGGGTGCCGAACTTACGACGAGCGCCCATTGAGAGATCAGTATCTTCATCCCACTCCTCCTGCCGAACCTCCGCCCCAAACATGCCGTGCTGCTCCCTTATCTTCACAGCTCTCCGAACAACCTTGTCCAAAACAAATCCTCGAACGGTTGCAATATACGCTGCTGTGCAGTCAGCACGGAACCTTTCGCTATTGAGCTCCCGATCGGTAATTTCCATGATCTCGTAGGGCATGAGGCCTCTTCCTTCTCTATCGCCGATGGACTTGAAAAGAGTTTAGTCCTCTCAGCTCTAATACGGAGATTAAAAAAAAACTCTTACCAATGCATGAGACCACGCTCGGCCATACTGAATCGGCTGAGCCTCCCCTTCCAAACATTGCGGATCCAACCCATCATCTCCATAGCGGAACTGCACAACACCTCCAACTGAGTTGCGAACCGACAAGTCGTACTGCGTCGTCAAGTCCTCCAAAGCCTTCATCAGTCGACGCTGCATGTAGCCCGTCTCAGCGGTCTTGACCGCCGTATCGACCAGACCCTCTCGTCCGGAGATGGCGTGGAACAGGAACTCTGTAGGCGAAAGACCAGTGAAGAAGCTGTTCCGAACGAAACCCTTTGATGGTGGCTCCCTTGATTTCTTGGGGAAATGTGGGAGAGCTCGGTCTTGAAATCCATCTGGAACACGCTTGCCGCTGATAATCTGTTGACCGACACAAGCAACCATCTGCGAAACGTTAATGGTGGAACCTGACCAAGCCACGCGATCAGCTTATGTTAAGCACGGATGGGTGCCAGGAGTCACCTTTTGAACCGCAGGTCGCCATGATCAACGGAGCGTTGTATCGGCTCAATTCCCTCATGCAAATGTCACCGACGTCTCCTCGGACCTTGGAGAGAACACCCGAGATGAGAGCTTCCAAAGTCTGTTCCTGGTCGCAACCTGGCTTGTTTTCGAGCTTGCCCATCTTCGCCTTCTCGATAAGTTGCTGACAGTCCGCATAGGCTCTTTCGACCATCTCGTTTTTCTTCTCTGAAAGAATGGGTCCAGGAATAACGTCATTGATGCCGAGAGAGAACCCGATGTTCGCTATGGAGTTTGGTCCTGGGTCAGGATATCGTCGACTGCGCCGAAGTGCTGAGTTTACATACCAAGCCAGCGAGCCGCCGTCTTGGCTAGCCTGTTCATCACCAAGGCCGCTTCATCTGGTCCATAGTCTCTGATAATGACACTAAAGACACTCGTCTTCTTTCCACCTCCAACCGTCGCCTTGTCCATAACTCCGCACATGACCTCGCTGTTTCGAATAACCAACCACCCATCGTTCGGACTGAGGTCGTTGATGATATGGACCCCTGGGGGCCATTTCTTAGGATCGGGCTTATGGAACGTCGCGCACTTCGATTCCAAATTTACGAGAACCTTGCAATCCTTGTTCGGTTTCATCATGCAGTTGAAGATCTGCTTTCCTGTCCACAGACGCTTTGGCTTCCAAATTGTTGGAGGAGGAATGTCGATTTGCAGGTTTGCGTCGTTGAAGTAGCAGCAGATCTGAGTGAACTGCCGCCGATCGAAGAAGCGGTCGCGTTGGGAGAGTAGCCATGCTGCTGTGATGAAGTCCTGAATAGCCGAAATGACAGGTTCACCGTTTCGAGGAGTAACCAAATTCTTCTTGACGCTCATGAGCTCAAGAGCCTCGGTACGTGCTTCTTCAGTCTGTGGAACGTCTGAAAAAGGTATTGAGCTGCTTCGCTCCTAAGCCAAGCATAGAATCCCTCACGCATGTTCATTTCGTCGCCGTCGAAATCTGCATTGTATGGGTTGCAAACACACTCATTAAGGCGGAAGGATCTCCATGGTCGTACTTTTGCCTGTGGATAGGCGTGATGTCAGCGGTGTGCGTGCAAAAGCTCCTAGGGGAAATCTAACCCGGTGACACATAATAGATAATTTATGCAAACTCGGTTGTCGATTAAATAAGACGATGCTATTTAAAGTGCGTGTGAGCATTTCGTTACCCTTGTTGAGAGAGGGAAATCCACACGAACTCTCCGTCGATGACATGGCGCTCAACAATGTCGCCAATCTCGAGCTTATCCGCAAGATCGTCGCGGAGATGCGCCTTTTGTAGAGTTCGTTTGACATTGGCGCCTGCGCTGTAGACGTAAGCCGCGCCGGGGTGCTTCTCCCACCCATTCCGGACAGCCTGTCGCAGCCTCTCGATATTGACTTCCGTAACGCGCTCGGGGTAGGTGAGGACTTTGGCGACGCGTTCCGGAACAGCAACCTATAGTTCGTGTGATGAATGGCTTGTCAATACTTTGGCTATGCAAACCTACCTCGTCGATCCGCAGGTTAGGGTCAGGTGAAATGACCGTTCGCCCAGAGAAGTCGACACGCTTGCCAGAGAGATTTCCACGGAAGCGCCCTTGCTTGCCTTTCAGACGCTGACAAAACCCGCGCAGAGGCTTTCCCTACGGTAGAAGAATTAGTGATAGAGCGTCGGAGAGCGATGAATACTATCGAACCGAGTTTGGTGGCAATCCCGGTGTCTCGGAGTTGATGTAAACTGCGACGCATTCCGACAGCGCGTTCCACTGTTCGACTATTTGCTGTGTACCAGCCCCTTTGTTCAAATGCATACGAAGTATGCTATTATTAAAGGCAATCTCGGCGAGCTTGACTGTTATATCGTCTTCGTTACTGCGGGCGCCAAATGGTCAGTTCCGAAGGAAGAGAGATCGCGACGATGCAAAGGCGTACGTTGCACCGTCTTGAGCAACTGATGGTCGAATGCATGCCGGTGGGACAGAGATATATTGCCAAATCATCTCCTCTGGGCGACCAAACTTGGGATGAGAGCCTAGCAGCTCACAGTCCTGAGAGGAACTTCGTTCAGACCAGGTCGCCTCCGGTCTCCTCCAGGATTCCTTACCTCTGCCGAAATCCGCCTGAACAGATCCAGGACCTTGAGGGGGTTCAAATCCTCATGTGCTCTGTTCAGAAGAGGAGCGATCTGCTTCTCGTTCTCCACAGCAGTCTTGAAGGTCTCCTTCCACTTCTCCATCTCGCCATGCGTTTTCTTCGCCCGGAACTTCTCGTGCACTATCCTCAGCAAGCCAGCCTTCTTGACCACTCCGTTCGTTGCGTTGCAGTATGGGCAATAGACCATCTTCCGACAAGCTGTGTTGACTTGCTTGGCGAGAGATTGGCGGAGGATGTTCTCGAGATTGGGTCGACGGAATCGCTTGAGGTACGCCCGCCGGTCGTCTTCCTCCAGTAACACCCGTGCACATGTCTACAAGCGAAGAACTTAGTGGCAAGAATTCTCTATATAGTTTATTTATATCACCTTGCAGATATTTTGTAGCACGGTTAAGATGTGCTTGAAATACCCGATATGGAAGACCGGAAGGATGAGCTTGATGTAGGCGTAATGCCCAACGCAGGTTGCAGCTTTTTGCCCACAAGTCTCACAGTTATCGTCGCTATTTGAAACACCCTATACTTGTGGTTAGTGAAGTGGGACCGCGAACGGGAGCAACGCTCACCAGTCTTCGATCCAGTACACCGTTCGCCGCCGTCGCCCGAGCAGGTCCAGCAGTGTAAAGATCCCGATGGGTAACTTCAAACTCAGCCATCTTAACCACATCTTGGCTATTGAACATGCTAAACTGGATGTTCTTTCTGCAATAGCACCGTCAGTCAACCATGTCTACCCCCACAATGTTCGAGAGTCAGACCGCTCACGAACATTTTCTTAGGATTGTCGAAGGACACCAATTGCTTCCCCGTATTGCCCGCTTGAGAAGCCGTGCTCTTCCACTCCATGGCCATCATATCGGCCTATTTTGTGGGCCCCCCGAGGACCTTAGCTACTTGCAAGTCGAAATGCTGGAGTAAGTGTTCAGGGATTGGAAATTGGACGGGAACGTAAACACCGAGTGCCGAGACCTAATCTCCGCATTGCACTTCAGCCTGAAAGGACGCGTCAACCCCAGAGACGCGTTCATCTCCATAACCTTCGCCATGTCAAGAACCAGCTACGATCGGTACGATGAGGCATACTTAGGCGGAGTGGCGGGGCTCTGACTCAGCTCCTTGCATGCAGGTATCTAACAGTCTTCTCGCCAGAAGGGCGCCTCTACCAAGTCGGTACGTCAGCCGCTTGAAGGTGCTCAATTCGTTCACTGACTGCAAATCAATCTTCCGAGCAGAATACGCCTTCAAGGCCATATCTGGCTCGGGACATACCGCTATTTCTGTTCGGGGCAAGGATACCGCTGTCGTCATTACTCAGAAGAAAGTGCCCGTACGCCGCACCTCCCCATCATCGAAACAGCAAGAGCGATGCTAATATGTCGAACCATGCAGGACAAACTTCTCGATGCATCTACCGTCACTCATTTATTTAGCCTGACGCCGTCGATTGGATGCGTAATGACCGGACTGCTAGGTGAGGCTTGAAAGATTTACGGTTGGGCGAAGCATCTACTCAGACCTTGCTCATTAGCGGACGCAAGAGCTCAAGTAGCACGCGCTCGAGCAGAAGCAGCCGAGTGGCGATACAAGTATGGCTACGAAATCACACCTGATGCGCTAGCCCGTCGTCTTGCAAATATCAATCAAGTATACACGCAACGCGCGGCTATGCGACCCCTGGGAATTGGTGAGCATATCTCGACCTACCGATTAAGCTTATGTTGGGGCTAATTACAAGGGACAGCAATGATCCTGATCGGAATCGACCCCGAGCTCGGACCACAAATCTTCAAACTCGACCCTGCTGGTTACTTCGTTGGCTTCCACGCAACATCCGCTGGACAAAAGCAGCAAGAAGCCATGAACTTCCTTGAGAAGAAGTGGAAAAAGTTCGAGGGAGGTGCAGAAGATGCCGCCAAGGCTGGAAAGCGTTTAGGACGGAATGAAGTCATCGAGGTAAACCGAAGCAGCAGGGTGTTGTTCGGCGGGAGAACTGAAACACTTCGTGCTCTCCTTTCAGCTCGCTATCGAATCAATATCGACTGTCCTCCAGACAGACTTCAAGCCTGCCGAAATTGAGATCGGTATTGTTTCGGACAGCCCCGACGAACCAGAAAAGACTCGTGGGCAGTGGAGAGTGTTTTCCAACAGCGAGGTCGAGCAGCACTTGTTGGCATACGGAGAGAAGGATTAATTGATATTTGAGAGCAAGTGTAATTCATGTTTATCGGTTGGACCGTGTCCGGCGTTGCCGGGAACCCTAGGCTCTGCTGAAGTTGGAACAATTAAGATGATATTGAGACGGTTCTCGACTTTTGATCATTAAGGCTAGTGGTCGAATACGGTATTTTGGGGCAGTTTACTTCCGAGCTGCAGCACCTCCGCTCTGGTTCATGGTATGAACGTCACGATCAGTCCACCGGCATCATAAGCCAATAGCTTAATCCCGGACTCACCATAATCTCTTCGATCTCGAAGTCCGAAAGCTCTGGAGGTCTGAAGCTTGCATAACTGGGAACGTCCCAAAAGTTGCGGTAGGTAGCTGCTTTGGTGCCAGCGCCGGACGTTGAGGCAGAGGAGTAAGATTTCAGTTTCTGCAGGAATGCTTCGAATGCTTCTCCCTTCGCTTCTGGTGGTGCCATAGCATGAGGATGGGGGATGTGTGGTTCTAGAAGGGACAAGTCGAGCGGCCATCCAGATTCCCGTCAGCGCCCATTTGACAGTCCACACGCTGCAGCAACCTCACTGACCGGTTGGTGTCTTTCTTGGACCAAGGAAATGAATGAGTGGTGTGCGTGTCTTGGACGCGTTTAGTAGTCTAAGCGATGCCTTCATGCTCTAGAGGTTGGGAGATGGTAAGGAGAGAAGTAGCGAAATGGACTGGGAACGGTGTAAACGCGGAATGCCTCGCTCGGTAATTACCGGGTAGTCACGTCACCTCGCTTCAGTTCCCCCTCCTCCGGCATGTTACGATTCGCTTGTGACAATAAGCGCCATCAGAAAGGGTCTTTTCAACAGTCTTATTAGTTGTCTCCATAATGAGATGCCGTAGTACGGTTTCCAAAGAGCACAAGTAGAACACCGGTACCAAGCCGAACCAAGCAAACATTCTGCCTGGTCTACCGCAGCCGTTCGCCCACAAACAGCATCGGACACCCAGGAGTATGTCTGGTACAACACCGGATTCGTCGACGGCTCTTGTCCAGAAAGACCTCCTAATTTGCGTGTTTATTCATGGGTAATGCAGCCGTCTTCCCCCTGTGAGGACATACTGAGGTTCACCAACCCTCCTATTCGGTAGGTTCAAAGGCACCGATTCGACGTTTGGGGGTTCGATCAATCCCCTTCTTTGATTATCGACGATAGGAACTGACCGCTCGCCCCTCAGATTTCCCGGTTAGGCTGGCCCACATACTCGAAACGACGATATCCAATGTGAAGTCAGAATGTATCATATTTCCTGCCTACGAAACCAAGGGTGAACTGGTACGACTATTGGTCTCCGGTTTAGATATTGATTAAGATGAATCTGACAGGGGTTGTCGCCCCACTATTAGAATCAAGCAACCGAGCGTTTCGCTGATTGGCTCACCACCCTTACCGTCAAACGAGAAAACGCAGAAGGAATGGGTGGGGGCGCAGGACGTGCTCGTATTGTCCTTTGTGCACATTCGATGGGAGGGTTGCTTGCTGCAGACACCTGCATCAATATGGCAAAGTGGAGAGCGGATGCCACCGCACCTTTGTGGCCTAATATCATCGCCTGTATCGCATTTGATACCCCAGTAGGTTCATCCGACATCCTAACCGAGACAATAATGAACTTAGACTCCCACTAGTTCCTCGGTCTTCATCCCTGGGTGTTCAGGAACCAAGCTTCCAAAGTTTTGGACTCGGCAAAAACCATTGCGTCAAGCCTCGGCTTCCTTCAGTCGACAATGTCCAAGCCCGAACCGAAGAAGGCCCCAGCTGTCGGTCTCCTACCCGCACCAGAAGCTTCGGCTTCGAAAGCACCCGATAGCGGAAAGCCTTGGGACCGCTTTCTGACTCCGGCGGTAGCTAGCTTTGGTGCAGGTCTGCTCGTGACGGCTGCAGCGGGTACCGCATATTACAAGCGTCAGGACATCATGACTGCTCAGAACTGGGCGCAAGATCATCTTAAGTATGTTGGAAACCTTTGGGATGAGCAACAATTGCAAGAACGCATGGCGAAGCTAGTGGAACTCAGCAAGGACAAGTCAGATGGTGGGCAGGGCATTCTCTTCCGCAAGTGAGTATGGAATGGGTTCTAGGGTTAAGGATGAGGCTGAGGACCTTTGGCCCTTTCTCAGTTTTTACACTTTCATCCCACCCAAGGGCTCAGCCCACCCCGAACCGAGGACTTTCGTCATCTTACCTAAACGCAAGGCATCTGGCTCCGCCGATCTCGACCCCGCCAACTACCATCTTGCCGCAGTAAACAACAGAGCCGATGACGAAATTGATGCCCATACAGGAATGTTTGACCCTAAAACGAACGATGGGTACTACGAACTTGGCCTTGGCGTTGTCGAGGTCATTCGGAACGCACTCGGCGTAATCCCCCTTTCCGACTCGGCGGCAAGCGCTGTTGAAGACGATCTATTGCACGAGAAACCCGCGACGACTATCGAAATCGCCGCGCCATCCGATCCTGACCTCACACGGACAGAGCCGACAAAAAAGGACGAAACGGAAATTACAGACGACAAGTAAACTAACGATCTAGTCCCGTCCTGGTCTCCCCAAACCCGTCCTTTTCCACGTATCCATCGCTTTTTGAAAATTATCATACACCGCATCGTCAAAGTCGCTGTCTGTCTTGTTTAATCTCAGCTCCGTTGCCGCGTCCTCTTTAGTCCACGGCCCCGAACGCTTTCGAAGAGGGAGGTATTTCTCCACGTGAGAGTATACGCATTTATCTTTAAATGGGCACTCCCCAGCTACGAAGCGAAGGCAGACGTTCTTTCCTCTAAAGGAGAGCCAATCAATATGTTTATCCTCGAGTCGTAGTCCAGGAACTTACAGATCGTCTCTGAGGCTTTGACGGTCTGGTGCATGCGAGAACTCACAATCCTTCCGCTTTTCACAACCTTGGTGGTTGTACGCATGGCACGGAATCCCATTCCCTCCGTGCTCGTAGTCCGAAGTGTGGCTGTGAAACGAGTCAACAGACTCGGGATCCGAGTCCACACCTGGTGCAGCAAGAATACTTGTGCAGTATCCTTTCTCCGAATCATTGGCGTCCTCGTCATCATCGTCGTCCTCGTCGAAGTAGTCGCCATTCTCGTCATAACCATCATACTCTTGGCCCCACCCGAGCATCCTTTTCACGAAGCGTCTTGCTCGGACATCAGGATTTGTACTTAGTGATGGGTGCTTGCGTTCAATCTCCAAGAGGTTCAGCTTAGCATCGGCTGAGTCCGGATTCAGCTTCAACATTTCGAGAAAATCTGCAAACCAGGTTGGCATTCCGAGCACCGATTTCTCAGGAGCAACTCACCGGCCCTTGCCCCTTTTAGTTTATTCAATGCCATTCTAGCCATCGCTCGCCGATACCGAGCTTTGATATTTCGTGGCTCTAGGTCCAGTGCAAAGTCCGCGTTCATTTCGGCCTCGTTATACCTTCGTCGGTTCAGTCAATCGTCAGCCACAAAATAGGCACACGTCTGTCCATGACAGGAGTAAACGCACATTCCGAGCTTTAGATTGACTGCTGCTTCGTTGCAATAGTATGTGGCATTGTTCCCGTCGAGGAGAGAAGCACCCATATAGCATTTCAATGCCTCGTCGTAATCTTCCGTCATGAAGTGTTGGTTGCCCTGAAAGAGCCTGTTAAAGGAACAGTCTAAAGTATAGCGCAAATTCTAACCGCACCTTTTCCTTCAGCTCCTCTGCTTTCTTTTTGCGTTCGGCTTGGATCGTTTCTCTTTTGACAGCTCTCAACTTTACGCGTTCCTCCTCGGCGGTCTTCGAGACCTCAGGCGTGTCCACAACTGACATCGTCGTAAATTGGGTGGCGAGCTTCTCGCTTTCTGAGATCATTATTGAGCGCTTCTGGCTGATACTGGTAGTAAGAGCGGAAAAAGACCTTTATAAGATCAAGACGTAAATAAGAACGGGGTCAGGAATCTCCCATCACGTGGGTGATGTGGCGTATGAGATGAAGGAGCAACCGAGTGAAACTTATGAAGAAACCAGTAAGTGGTGTGTGGGGATTCGGTCGTTTCCTGGTCCCTTGACAAGGTACGGTAAACGAGAATGTAGATGAGCTGGCCGGAAGCAGACACCAGAGTTTGTTCGTTCCCGCTCCCAATAGCAAGATAGCCCCACAGTCTCCTTGTAGTAATTAAGAAAAATACATTGCCTTAAGAGTGTCCCTTGCTCGCAATGTGCAACCGTTGCGCGATTATCGAAGCCGCAGATCGATCAGCCATTTGCAGCACCCAGCGTCGTCTGGAGGATTATATTTCGGCTCCGCTTACGAAATGGTGAATCGAAGTGTCGTCAATAAAGATTGACTATCGATGTGGAGATGATTTTTGATGCTCAGTCATATCTGAGTTCCGAAGTGGACTTGTTATCCTTGTTGGGGTCAAGCAACATATGAGCTTCCAGGGGCCCGAAGCGTCAGCAATGTACCCAGGCCGTGGAGTTTGCCATGACATCCCCACTCCGTCCTGGGTCATCTACATATTGTTATGGGCGAGAACATTACCGCTTCTGCAGTGGTATGCACGGATTGGCGTGCTTTGTCGCCTGCTCCGTATCATCCGCTTACCTAATTCCCCCTGATCCGCGTGTTCCGTCACCGAGTTCTTTCTACCCTGACTCTTTACGTCTCGCTGAATGAGCGGCTCTCTTACACGCTCCCGCTTTGCTTCTATGCTTCTACATGACTTGGTTGCTTTTCTGGTGGCATGAGGTTGAGGTTGGAGTGAGTCATAGAACCGGTTCCGCATATCACACGATGAAACCCAGCGGCGGACTTGAGGCGCCCCACCGTCCTCGAACAATGAGAGATCGAGTGGTGTGATGATACCCAATAGGTTACGTCTTCGATTAGAGTCAAATCCGCTGGATTTCATTGTTCTGCTAACTTTCAGCTTATATTTTGACTGAACCCACGATATTCATTGCTCTCCAAGACACGCCCACGAGCCTATAAAACGACCGACATCGACGGTCCATCGTCAGACACCAATTCGTGTCTTCCCCTTTCTCTCTGCGCGAGGGACACGTACCAATATCATCCAATGGCTCAAAACGCCGAAGCACAAGCATTCCTGCGCCGTCTCGGCGAACTCCCCGATATCTCCGGTGTGGACCTTGGTCCTGCCATCACCCCATCCCTCCAAGACGAGGCAGATCTCCGCCGTCTCTTCGCCATGGACCGTGATAACGCACGTCTCAAGGACCCATACGTTGGTCTCGTCGACGTTTTCGGCCAAAACACCGACCGCATCAAGAAAATCCACGCTCGGGCCATCAAGGACGATGACGATCTACTCAAACATCATGTTATGCCTCTTGACGCCACCACACGTAGAAAGGACGGAGAGCTGTCTATGGCACCATCCTTAGAAGACTTCAAGCTCCGCTGGTCGGTGTTTAGCGAGGGCGCGCTCAGTCAGTTGACGAATTGGAACAACGTCGTCGCGGCTGGGGGAAGTGTCCTCGCGTGTCTGGCCCCTTTGCCGGAACACGTCGCCAAACAAGGTTCGAAACGAGAAATTCGAAAGTACTATCACTCCGAGGCCTATCCCGCATCGGATGTGGATCTATTCTTGTACGGTCTAACTCCAGAGCAGGTCCGTGTTGTTTTTTGGGCGGACCCGGAGAGGTGGAGGTTGACCTAGACATTTTTAGGCCGAAGAGAAGTGTATTGAGATTTACAACGCTGTTCGGGACTCTGTTCCGTGGGAGGTATGCGCCGTCCGAACCAAGAACGCCGTTTCTATTCATTGTAAGTTCTCTTTTACGGTGTCGATTGATGCGTGTTCGCTCATACCCCTGAAATCCCAAGGTCAATACCCTTATCGACCGGTCCAAATTGTTTTGCGTATATACCAATCCCCTGCCGAGATCCTTGCTGGATTCGATGTCGACTGCGCTTGCGTGGCTTTCGATGGAACTCGCGTCCTCGCAGCTCCTCGGGCCATCGCAGCGCTGATGACCCAGTGCAACCGAGTTGCGATGGATCGTCGATCCCCCTCGTATGAAGTCCGACTCACCAAGTACGCCGAGAGAGGATTCGAAATTCATGTACCTGACCTTCGTCGTGAAGACTTTGATCCTACGGTTGGTGGCGGTGTTCCTCGAACATCAGGTCGGGAACGTTAACGCCCACCTCATTTGATAGATCTTCGAAAGAGCTCTCACCCGCGTTGCAGGTCTCGCGCGTCTCTTGGTTCTCGAAAAACTTTCGACTCAAGAAGCTCGAGATGGATACATTAACCAACGCCGCCAAATGCGAGCCAGGCCCGGCGCCTCTAGCGGTGGAATGTACTATGGCCGAAGGTCTCGCCGCGGCAGGCGACGTGACAGGAGGTTAAAGGGAGACTTAAAGACTGCTGCTGAATTCGGCGGATTGCAGATGAGCGAATACGATGTGATGTTCCATATTCCCTACGGTCCGGGCATCGATACAAAGAGGATTACCAAGATTGTGTATCAGACGGATGTGGGTTTGAACAGGTGCGAAGTCGGGTCCTTGACTTGTCCTTCTCAATCCGAACTCACACCATGCATTTGCTCCTAGCACTTTCAATCCAAAGAATAAAGGCCGCAGACTTCACCGGCACCCATTCTTCTTTGGTAACATGAAGGAGGCTTTGGGGGACTGCTGCAGGGTACGGAGTAGTGCGTCTTCATCCACAAAAACCTAAGCTAATCGACAACCCGTTTTAGTATTGCCCGGTACCTAAAACCGACGAGGAGAAAGAGATGTTTGAAAAGGAGCAGGAGCAGTTTATCACTGGTCGGGTTTCGTTTATGCAAGAGGATCCAGGTCGTCAAAGTGAGTTGTCGTTCGCTGTGCCTTCTACAATGTTGAAACCCGCCGAACATCTGTACGTCTTTCAGGCATCACTGGTTCCTTCCACCCCATCGATAGCGGCGAATGGTCCGAACAAGCCTATCTCAAACCCCTCGCCAAACTCTACTCTTACATTGCGGCTCACAATCGGCCCGCATGCAGCGAGTTCCTCAAGCGGAACGCCGAAGCAATCAACACTCGCGATCACCTTGGTCGGACTCCTCTGCAGTTCGCTTTGCTTTGCTCTGCGGAGGATATTTGCTTGGACCTAGTCGAACTGGGTGGTAGGATGACCGCGAGAATGGTTGATGGACGGTGCAGCTTGCACTTGGCCGCTCAGACGGGTTTGTCGAAGGTCGTGAAAGCACTTTTGGAAAGGAGCGAGAAGAATAAAGCCGAGAACGAGGCTAAGGAGAGGGAGGCCAAGGAGAATGAGAGGAAGGATAAAGATGTCAAGATGAAGGACCGAGATGACGAGGTTGGTTTCTTCCTTGGCGTTGCGGGGTCGAAGGCTAATCAGTGATGCTTCCTAGATTCGCGATTCGTCCGAAGATGATTGGTCGTCTGAGGACGACGAGGAGAAGGATTACGAAGAGGCCAAGAAGAAGGTTGACTCCAAAGGAGATCCTGATAAGAGCGAGGAGGATCCGTTGGAAGACTCGGAGGACATACCCGATATTTTGGACATCGACGCACCGGACTGGGATCAAAGCCTCACTGCGCTCGGAGTAAGCCCCCATTGAGTTTCACGTTTACTGGAGATGACCAACATGACTATGCCACAGTATGCGATCATCAGTGGCTCCTTGGCCAGTGTCCAGATCCTCGCTGCCGCCGGAGCTGACTGCAAGACCCCAAGGACCCTCGGCGCCAGCCACCAGAATAACACGACTTTCTACCCCTTGACTCTTACTGCACTTACACCCGATGAATTCATCGCGGCGCAAATTGCCGAGCAGCTCATCACGGTTGGAGGAGCCTCTTGCGCAGCGGCCGATTCCGCCACGATCACCGTGTTCCATCGCCTCGTCTCACTCAACAAGCCTCAGATCGTTGAAACGATACTGAAGGTGGATCCTACAGCGAAAGCGGCCAGTCGATTTTTACATACAACAGGGTGGCAATCTGCTGTTCACCCCATTGTTTCCGCTTTCGCCGCTGGTCATCGCGCTATGGTGGCGGTTTTACTGGCATATGCGGGTACCCGACCGCTTATCGATTTAGAGACTTATGACCGGTCTATCGCTGCCAAGTGAGTTTTATTTACCTCTCTGAGACTTACATCTCTGTTGACGTCCTTCTACTTTCTTAAGTCCCAACCAAGGCGGATATTCCTACGCCCGGGCGGGTGAGGAGTATTGGAAAACACTCACCCTCCAGCCGCTCGAAGCGTCTTTAGCGGATCACAACGATCTCTACCACTTGGTATTGGCACTCGAGCCAGAGAGTGTCAAGAACTTCGTTCCTCGAGGAGTTCATCAATGTCAGGCCGGCACACCAGGATATCGTCGCTCGATGTTAGACGTCCTGCAGTCCGCGTTTCGCGAGGCGAAGCGCCGTTCAAGAGAGCAGCCTGCTACAGTTCAACCCAACATGGCCTCCACCTATTACCCTACTTCAAATTGGCGAAGCGTCCTTAATCTATCGGACTCGGAGATCTCAGAGAAGACGGGCTGGGAGGCGTATGTCATCGGCTTGGAGAAGCGAACCAAGGCAATTAGCGATTCCAAAGTCCAGCCAACTACAAACAATACATACAGCATCTTTGGATCCAATAACGCTTCGACTCAGGAAGCGACGCGGGCTCAAGCGGCCAAGTTGATTCCTTACTTTCAACAAGCTGTCGAGGAACTGGAGAAAGCGGGCGCCCAGACTTGGGATGCGATCTACCAGGACACGCCCTCTCAATGGAAGATACAGTACGGCTCGCTCGATATTGACCCCGATGATCCTGACCCACCTACGCCACAATCGACCGCAAACCAACTGCTCAATGCCGTTCCCACCGTCCAAGCGAGTACGGGCTTTGGTGCTTCCGGACTCTTCGGACAGGCATTCGGACAGGCATTCGGACAGGCATTCGGACAGGTGACGCCGCAGGTCGACGAGAAGACGAAGCCATTCAAGAGGTATTCGTTGTTTAAGTCAGATAATTATGGAGAGGACTACCCTGGCACGCATTTGATCCCGCTGTACGATGAGCTTTACGAGGCTTGCTGGGATGGAGATAACGAGAAGATCAAAGCTCTTTGCCTTCCGCCCACCGAAGACATTCTTCCTCCGCAATCCGGGACTCGAGACCTCCTACAAATTACCGCCAGAGTCAAATATTCAGAACAAGATAGCAACTATTCTAAGGGTGCGTGAAAGGAAGCTCTTGTATCTCAGGCACCGTGCTGACTATGGTGTGCGACTCGTAGGCTACACTCCCCTCTATGTGGCGCTTCGTGCTCGTAGATGGGATACCGCTCGTTTGATCCTTGAGATTGCCCAGAAGCAACTTATGAAGGAAGAGGATGATGATGAGGTGCCCAAGCCAGTGAGACAGAGCGCAAATATTATCACATTCAGTACGTACAGGCAATTATGCTTAATTGCATCGATTGAGTACTCATTTTCGTGACTTTGCAGATGACAGTGACGACGAAAGTGATGGAGATTCGTGTGCAAGTGATGAGACAGAAAAGCGCCCGGTTGGGTACACCAACCTCGCTAGAAGGTTCCACACTGTCAGCGTTAAGGTCAAACCCAGTCAGCTTCTATCTTACGATGGCAAGTGGGCCACGGAATCGACATCAGGTCCCGATGCCTCGTTCGGAACGGCAGATCCAATCACTCTCGCAGTATTTGAGAACGACCTTGAAGCTTTCCACCAAATTGCTGATGTGTGTCGTTTTCCAAACTTAAAACTGTCGAATGTCGTCCTTACGTGATTTTTTTTTCAGATGATGGAAGGTTTGGAAGAACCAATGGCAATCCCAGTGCACCATCTTCAGACCATCCTTGCAAACGACTCCCCGGAGATCCTAGATGTCAGTCATTCACACTTTAATGTGCAGACTGCGATAAATGATGCCTCATCTTAGGCCTTCATACGCCGTACTGGCGAAGGTCTCTCTCTGCCGGAACCAAAAGCCCGGAAATCCACGGACGACGAGGACCCGATGCAAGATCATGACGGCGACGATGACGGAGCCAAGGTTTACCTTGGTCTCGACGTGGAGGGCAAAAAGCGAAAGGATCTTGCACGTAGAGAGGATCCGAACGCTCCCTACGCGTACGCCAGCACGGGGTATCAAATCCCCATCGCTTGGACTGCTGCCTCGAAACAAGCCACGGCCATTCTCGAATATCTTAACAGCCCAAAGGCCGTTGAGGCTTACAAATATTACGCTGAAACTAAGAAGACGATACTCGCGAATCGCCTTGCCGAAGTCCTCACGAACGCCGATAACTTCCCCGAGATGGTGGGCTTCTCCGTTTCTCGATATGCCGAAACGCCGGTCCTCGCCACGGTTTGGAGCCCAGCCAAGCCTGACAAGATCCTACCGACACTCAAGAAGCTTATGGAGTTGCAGCCAAGGTTGACGGCTGATGGTGTCCGTTTGCAAGTCAAGCCTGGAAGGATGTCCCCTCTCCTTCTCCTCTGCCAAACCAAGGCTCCGGTAGAAGTCTTTGACTGGATGATGGCAAATGGAGCCGATCCGCTTATTCGTGATGAACGAGGGTATGTCCCCGTCACGATTCTCCACGCACCCTTGACACTCATTTTCCATTCCATGCAGATGGAATATCTTGCACATTCTGTTCAACTCTGCCGACCTCAACTGGGAGTTGATTGAACATGTGCTTACTAAGCTCCCGGCCGGTGTTACTCAGACTTTGATGGCTCAACAATCTCGTACTGAACGCAACACTGTGAGTGATGCCACTTTGCGTCTCTGGAGCGTCTTACTTATGCGCATTTATACATCAGCCTTTTGCGGTTGCAGTTAAGAAAGCCAACGTCAGGCTGCTCGAGCTGCTTGTCCGAATCGCGAAGGATGCGGTCGGCCCGAGTCTCCTGCTCCGTGACCGTACTGGCACCACTCCACTCCACTCAGCAGTTCTGACATCCAATCTCAAGGTGGTTGAACTGCTCGTCCGAACGATGAAGGATGCGGTCGTCCCGAGTCTCCTGCTCCGTGACACTTCTGGTGCAACACCGTTCCACTCAGCAATCCTTCAAGGGTATTCCAAGATAGTGTCCCACCTGATTTCAATCGGTCCCCCCGAGATGCTCTACTTGGAGAACGCAGTTGGTTCGACGCCGATGGAGATCACACGGCTCCAGTTCCTGACTCTGTCACTCCGGGAACTCCTCAACCCCCTCCCTCAGCCTACTGGACTCAATACCAACGGAGTCGACGTCCTGCCACTCGCTAAGGCACCCGGAATGCGCGATCGTGATGAGAACGAGGTCAAGTCGCTTAGGAGGGTCATCGACGATATCAAGAGTTCAGGTGCACTAGCGAGAAAGCCGGAGCTTTTCAAGGTACTCAGCGACTTCGCCGACCGCTCGGAACACGAGTTCGCCATTTGGGTGGCTCAGAAACCTAAGGATGAAGTATCACCTGCCGAGTCCACTACCAACAATAGAAACGACGTATCCGACGTTAGGGCGACTTTCGACACATTCTCAAAGGCGGTCGTTGAGGTCCATCAGCGGCAGCTCGTCCCTCTGCGGGATGTTCAGCTCGCAGTGCTCACGGCCGTGGAATCGTCAAACGGAGGACTGAGCCGGATGCTGGCTCGCCGGGTTAGAGTCTCGGAGGATGCAGAGCCCGATGAGGTGCAGGACTCTGGCTATAGTATTATCCTTGGGCGTCCTGGTTATGATTCTGTTGTATACCCGAATTCTTCATTTGGTCTTTTCTATTAGTTGCCCACTTGTCATCGGTAGTACGTACTGCTCTTGAAGCCAAAGAATATCATTAATATTGACTCTAATCTGATTTGATGGAGGTTAGGTCAAGGAGCAGGAGGTTGTTTGGGCCTTTGAGCATCGCCAGTACATATGTAAAGTCGCGAGCAGCGACAGACAATTCCCTGGTGAAGCTCCACAGCAGTATCTCTTCAAAGGCACTGGGAGTACCATGCTGTTTACAGGTAGAGTTTAGAAGTACTTCAATGCCCGTTGCTACCGGAACGCACCGTTAAAATATGTGCAAGTGTACCGAGCAGCGCAAACGGTGGGACCTGTCCAACCCTGTCCTAATGAGAGAATATCTATCAGCCTAAGCATGAGCCAGCGGAAGCGCTTCACGAACCACCGCATTGACCTGTTACATAGTAAAATATTGCAATCAAAGGGATACGGGCGCACCCCAATGCGCCTGTGTGATTCAGGCCGATCTCCTCCCCGGCCCGGCTGCCACTCTGATTCAGTCCTTCAGATATTTTTGTTTCATGTGCTACTACACGTGATAGCGCATATCTCGCCCAGGAAGAAAGAGCTGAAGCTCCCCGATTCCTATCCGGAAGACGCCGTGAAAGAGAACTCGATCCCCATGGATTCAAAAACCACTTTTGGAACGGGACCGGACTATGACACTATCCCGTATGTGATGGATCTTTTAAAACACTGTTTCAATAATTTACCATGCTCCATTTCTATCTGAAATCCCCTAACTGCACTCTGCACAGCCGACAGGAATCCCTGGCCGACTCAGCGAGCAAACGCTCGTTGAAGCCTTGCTATCTCTCCGAATAGCCTACACATATGAGGATCAAGAAGCGGCCATCTGGACGAGCAATTCGTGACTGTGGTCAGTTGAGTAAGAGGTTTGATTGGCTTACGGAACAACGCTATGTACGACCATATGGGTCTAAATGATGAATATCTTGTCGCTCTGCTTGAATGAGATTTCCGAGGAAACGAGGGAAACCGATGACCCGGAGCTCAGAATTCTTACCAAAAATCGCTAAAGGGAAGAGTATGGTTTTCAAATGCTAGACCGAAGAGACGTTTGGGCTCGAAGTTTCAGTCAATTCTGGAAACATCGATGCACATGACGTATGTACAAGCAGTGCTCTACAACCGGGTGCTAAGCCGAGACACAGGCGGTAAAGCGAGTTCGGAAGAATCTACAAGCACTGAGAGTACCAGGCGTTGCTGTACGTGCAAGTCGAGCCGGACTGGCAGCAGGTCGGTCCTGTGTAGCCTTGTCCCCCGCATTGGCCCCACTTGGCAGAGCACTATACATAGAAGAAGTCAGAATCCGTATGCGGGGACGGGATTAAACAGCCAGGCGCTTACAGTTCCTCCGGTGGTGGTGGTGGTGGTGGTCTTAGGTGTGGTCGAGATTGGGGTAGTTGTCGTACCGCCGTTGGTGGTGGTGGTGGTGGTTCCACCAACGCAACTCGGACCGCCTGGAGTGATTCCGAACCACTGCAGGTCGATGCTTTCATGAGTAGGAACATTGTGACCAAGTCCAGCGGCAGAGTACGCTTGAACGACACAACCGTAGGAGGTGTGGGTGTAGCCGGACTGAGGATCATTTTGCGTTGTGGTCGTCGGGGTGCTCGAGACCCCAAGAACGTTGGTCCATTGGAGGATTTCTTGTTGGAAGTTGGCATAGTACAGGGTTGTATCGCTTCAAGAGGCCACCAATCAGCCGCGAGTCGATAGGGTCGCTAGGTATACGCACGTTGTGCCGTGCCAGAGCATCATTCTGGGCCGTGGTCCTGAATACCCGGGATAAGCGGCGCGTACAAGGTCACCCTGTAGATGTCGAACATTAGCCTACGGGGATAGGGTGAACAGCAGCAGTAATCACCCATTGTTGTCCGGTCTTAGACACTTGACCGTTGGCGCAAGCGCTATTCCAGGCGCTGCTGCCAGCGAAGCAAGCAAAAGGCACGCCGGAGTGGACAGAGGCTGCTTTGAAAAGATTGGGGTACTTTGAAGAAATGATGAATGATGAGGTATCAAAGATCGGAACGAACTAGACCCACTGAACCAGCCATGACGTTTGTCATCATGGCACCGGACGAACCCCCAGTGACAAAGACGCGGCTAGCGTCAACTCCCCACGTGTTGATTGCATAGGTAACCATTGAAGCGATACCCTGGGAGTCACCACCACCGTTGTGCGACAAAGTTTGAGATCTGAATGTGAGGAGAACTTAAGTATCGTATGGTTGAGAGACAGGTTCAACAGCACGTACGTATTGACGTCGAAGCATTTACCACTTCGAGGCGCGTCCGGGTAGATAACAATATATCCGTAAGTATCTGCAAGATTGGCATATTGGGTACCACTGAAATAAGCCTGGGCAGATCCAGTGCAATAGTGAATAGCCACGATGAGGGCGGGCTTGGTTGTGACCTTGGAAGGTTTGTAGTAGTAAAAGCCTATATAGCAAGCGTTTTATCAAAGTTTTACACATGAAGGCTTAGCGGATTAATCCTACCGACGTTGTTAGGGTTAGTTCCGAAGCCACCAGTGACTTGTTGAAGCGAGCCGGCAGCGGCGTTGGCGCCGATGACAGCAGCCAAGGTTGCGAAGACTGTCTTGAGTGATACCATGGTCAAACACGAGTTCAGTAGTGTTGAGTGGGTTTCGACGGGCTTGTACACGATTTTATAGTCAAGGACCGCGTCTCAATCCTGGAGGCTTAAGCTTCTTGTTCCATGCTGATCGGCCCCGCCCAGACAGCCCCGCCGAAGATCGTCCTTTCTGAACACGGCAGAAAGTCATCTTGCGTGCGCATTGAATTCCGTCTGAGACATTCCGTATTCCTTGGCGTCTCGCGAGTTCGTAGACTGTGCTGGGCGAGCGCTGGAACGAATGGGGTTCAACCGGCAAACAGCCGATTGGTGTTTATTACTTGCTCCTCTGCTATCTCTCGCTTCCTTCAGGCAATGGCGATCTCTATATGGACTGTCTGCGGTAAATGTGCTTGGAGGGCGATTCGGAAGCCAGGGCAAGCTGTACAAATTGCCAAGTTTCCCTGGTATCTCCAGTGAAGCAGGTTGAGTGCTGTTAGTTTGTCTGCAACGTTCAGGTCTCGAACCAGACCCGACGGCGACCAATTCAGGTCTGCAAGCGGAGATACGAATTCAGCGGGAAATTTTAGGGGTGGGGTGATATCGGGAGTTGCGGAGACACTACCCGATAGGGTTGTCTTGCGGCCTGAACGACTTCACAAGGGGCCCTGGAGGCGAGGCGGGAGGTAAGGGCTGCGGCGAACGCCGCAGTTCCCAGGGTAAATGTTTTGGATGATCCGCTCGCTTCAGCCCCATCAGACCCCTCCCTTCCGCGGTGCATATGGTCCGACCCATATTTTATTTCCATCCTCTAAACTGATCTCACTATCTTTACTTATTGGTCGCGCGTCGAACCGAGCACGCTGACTAATCAATTCTACTATCACAAACTAACAAACACCCCGACACCCCAAACAAACCTTCGGCTATCTCCAACACGTGTGGGAACTGGTTCAAGTCTAGCAACGTTCAGAAACGCAGGCTCATATTCGGAGGAGCCAGAAGCTCTCGAAGTTAGCGTGGGTCCAATGAACGATTTCACGGACAAAGCGTTCAAAATTTCCCGAGCAACTGGGACGAGCGAAGAATGTCGAGGAGCGCCGTGAATTCCCCGGCAATATAAAGCCGGTAACAGAATCAAGAAGGAGATCGGAGGCGACGATCAGGGAAGGTGCACCGTAAAAGGAGACGACTAACCTAAGAAGCCCCTATTGTTAGGGTGCACGGGGTAGGCCGATGCTGGGACCTCCACGCTGGCGCTGCCAGGTATCGGTCAGAATAAGAGTCCCGTTTGAGTACACATCGGTTGAATACAGAGCTATAGGAGACAGGGCTGGTGAAAATCAGGTAGACAGAGGGAACGTGGTACGCTTACCAGCGCGACCACTCGACCGACGGTCCAGCAGAACTGGGAAGTAAGGAAGAACAAGAACCACGACAGCGAATGGCTTCATGATGATAGCGATAGGCGTTGGCAACGGTAACGGCAAGGTGTCTGATAGATGACAAGCAAGAGGTCGGGTCGTGGTTGGGAGAAAAGAGAGGAAAGGAAAGCCCCACGCACTTCCTATCACCCCCACCGTGCTTACCCAAGCAGCCACACCTTGACAAGCAAAGTAGAATACCATAATATCACCCGACTCAAACATCGTCTGAGAGATCGTAGAGACGTGTTTCTGCGAGACTGCTCACTTAGTGCAGACGCAGGTCTGGGCGGGACCTGGTTGCAAAAAGCTGGTCCAAACAAACCCACGCGCCAACTTTTCCCCCACTTGAATAAAAAATTCATAGCTCTAGACACACCGCACGTAGCGAGAAACGGTAAGATGTCCTATAAAACTAAAATTCGAAAGAAATTTCCCGTATAGTGCGCGGGGCATTCGGTTTTCATCTCGGAGTATGGCATTTCCCCTTCCGCACAAATCTTCGCGCTGTGCACCCGAAACGGGAGATAACCGGGGTCCTCTCCACTTGTAAATTAATTTAGAGCTGTTTAATATCATAAGCAACAGCTACTTCGTGCGCGTGAGCATTTTTCGCTTTATAGTAGGCTTCCATGCCTCCGGACCGGCTAATTCGTCCGGTATGCCTATAATACTGGGGAAAAGGTATTGAATTTTGGGGTGAATATTTTTCTAAAAATCTATTTTATGATTCATTTTACCGTTCTCGATTAAACGTGGTGGGTCTGGAGTTACGAATTTTTCGTTCTCGAGAGGAAAAAATGGCGCGGGGGTTTGTTGGACCAGCACAGGTCGTGCCGATGCCGAAACGAGCGCCCGTTGTTTTTTCCCGTCTCGCCCGAATTTCCTTTATTTGTTCCCGTCTTGCATTCTAATGTGTTGATGGACGGGGGGATCGGGTCTCTCCTGCCCGTAAGGCACATTGCGGCATCATTAGAGTTCCCTGTATTTACATGCCTCAGTCTGTTCCAGAACAAATGGGATATCTATAGTCACCTTTTCCTATATTGTTCTCTGTTCTCTTGGACGTTAGTGTTTATTCTGACAGGCGATTAGATAAGATATACAGGACTACCTGTGACAATTATCCCGAGCCATAGGATCGGTTCTTATCGCGCACAAGGAAATCGATCGGCGGGCCCGAGTCATCCCCACCGTCCGCGACACTAAGAGATCGACTGGTGTTGTCTTCGATTTGAGTCAAATTCGCTGGATGTCATTGTTTGGGTTTCTGCTTATAAACTCC
>WSUI01000202.1:0-39409 GCA_019633595.1 Tulasnella sp. UAMH 9824 | reverse complement strand
GCCATTTGGAGTTCTCAGTTTTGTTGGCATTTTGGGGCGCCCGACTCACTTTCTTTTTTTTTTTTTTTTTTTTTTTTTTTTTTTTTCGGAGGAGGAATGCAAGGCAATTCTATACCGAGGGGCGAGACCTCTATTCCCGGGTCGGCCAGACTGTCGAGGCAGATGATGCTTCCTATTGGTTGGACTTACCATATATTATCCACATAGGCCCACTTCCTTAACGACGGGTCGTTGCTAGGGAATCCGCATTTCTGATTGGTCATCTGCTAGATGGGGTTTGGTGGAGTGGGTCTTTCACTGTTCTAATTGGTCAAGCTCTGCTGGCCTTGCGGCTCGGACATCCCTTCTCGGTACCGAGAGTAGTGCTTCGATAGTCTTCATTACTTGATTTGCTTTTATTGTTTATCAAAGTTCGTTTCTCATTACTCAAGCACGCCAGAATAGGCCCTTAGGAACTAGCAACAGTCTACTAACCTTCTCGCCCATTCTGCTATCACTTTACCTTACTCATAAAGTCGCGTTGAAAGACTTGAAAGGAACGGTATTGCTTTGGTGCGCCTTGAAAAAATGTGATTCACAGCGCCTCAGATTCCTTCGCCCACCCTTCGCCCACCTCAGACTTATTCAATCCGCTGCCCCCACCGTCTATCCTTCAAACCCGCAATTGCAGTAAATAATTAATTGGATACCTATAACACGACCGTTGCTTTGTGCCGATCACCAAAGTCGTGATCTTGCTATCCTTCGTTCCCTAACTATCCGGTGGAGCGGCTGGCGCTTGCAGGGTCATCTTACGACGGCGATCTTGAGAGACAAGGCGAAAAAGAACCCAAATCGAAAGACGCTCCACAGTGACCTTCAACGCACGCCGCGCATTTACTGCGGAACTCCCGCCCGTCTACCACCGTTCGGACATAAAAAGGCAAGTGGCACACCTTCTGTCGAGTTTTTTTCGTCCCTCCTACCCTGGTGAACCTCCCGCCCTTGGCCTCATTATCGGCATTCCAGTCTCTAAATATATCATATCTCCGTTATTTACTGCCCTATGCCAGACTGTGCAGCTGTAAAAGGCTCTGATAGATTGGTGGATCTCTATCTTGGAGGCAGTCGGGGCCCGCACGTCTCTGATTCCTTTCCTACTCTTCCCCTGGGTCGCCAATTCAACAGAAGAGTCTAGCCGACCAGGGTTAGAGGTAAGTAGGTTGCATTTTTGAGTCTCGCCAGGGCCGGCCAGCATGCGGCAGGTCCAGAGTCTCGGCTGCAACCACCGCCTTTTCCGATCGGAATAGTCACTCGATAGCTCCCACGAAGCAAAATGACCCGCCTTACCTCGCTTTTATATTCGCTTAATATGCGTGCATCATCAAGAGGGGCCCCTTAGGGAAACAACTTCATGATTTCTTGGCTTCAGCCTCCAAACGGGTTCGTGATTTGGCCACTTAGGCGATTCCAGCCACCAGCGTCGGTTTCTACAACCAAATTTCACAACCAGCCGGGTCCATTGTTGATCTTGAAAAGAATGGGAGTACGCCTGTCACAGCTGTTGTTATCTCATCCTCGACTAACTATCGCCTTTCCGCGGAGTTCAAACGCGTCGGGATATCCGATGAGATGGATACTAGGCAATTCGTACCCAAGATTTAACTAATACAAATTTTGACCTAGACTAGTATCTCCATGAATCAGGAGCTTGGTCGGAGCGAAGCCCGGCTGTCTTGTAATGTATTATGTAGATGGGCGGACAACAACGCGCATCGTGCCGCAAATTCTTCGCTCACTACTGTTCTAAGATAATCAGGCCAAACTGAACGAAATTTGAATATTTTTGCGTGGAAACTCAGCTGAAACCGCATCAACAGGGGCAGCGGTGGGCATGCGCTTCAAAGTGGATAACGGGGGTTGTTAACATCTGGGGCAATGAGTGCAAGGTTACGTGCAGATCTGATATCTTTACACCACTTTGCTTACAACGAAAAAATTTTCTTTTTTTGGTGCACGTAACCTTCGCAAAAGTTGGGGGGGGTGCCGGGACAGAGGCGTGACCAAAGGCAAAAGGACAAAAAGCATAAAGCTTATTTCCTTTTGGCCATCTATACACCATCCTCAACCAATTCTTCTTCTTTCGTACTCCAGTGTACCGTGACACGTGCCTCCGGCCAGCGTCAGAGCGATGCCGATCGAGTTGGCGGGATAATGGTCAGGTGATACATGTGCATCGTTCACAGTATGGTCAGGGCTTGCTTGACATTGGTTATCGAATCAACTACATGTGAGCCGCTCTTCTCTCGCGCAGGAAAGGAAGAACGGGGGGAATCACCAGCTACAGTCAGATTTCAACCGCCCCTTCTTCTGATTCGCCGTCAAACTGACGATATTCAACAAGAAGCGATTATCTAATATCCCGTCCAGGAGCAGCACCTTCGCGATCTGCCGACTACGCCCTTCCAGACCAGGTCTCTTATGGACCCCAGTTCGATCCAGCTCTCGGCTCTCCCAAGCGTAGAACAAGCACTGCTCGAACGCCAAGGGTGGCGTCCGCATGGGGCAGCCTAGAGGGTGCTGTTCCGCCTGTCTCCCCAGTCCATGTCGAATCTCTTCGTGATGAACCCGAACCGCTTGAGCAAGAGGGTTTCAAGGAAAAGGGCTGCTTGGCTAACGAAGTGGACGAGGTGTGGAACGTCGGTGAAGAAGATGAGCTGGGCGAGGAGTGGTTGTCTTGGTGAGCGGCGAGGATGGGGAGGGTGACGTTGCCGTTGGTCATTGGGGAAGGACTTAGTGTTAGACACTCGTACCTTGGATTTGTGGCAACCGCAGTAGCGACCGGTAAACGAGGCGAGATCTGGAATGCGGAAGGAGTTTGAAAGATGGAGGTGAGGCCGGTCTTCAACGCGGCGATGAATGTTCGGAGAAACGTCAAGATGAAACCACACACGCCGGGTGAGTTGCTATATAATCGCCATAGTTTGTATAATAAAGGAACAAGCAAAGTATTTGATTTGGCTCTCGTATATGCGAACCGAAAGCCGGGTTGCCGCCGGTAAACACCCAGCGCCTGTTTTTCTCTTGAGTCTGTCGAAAAAAATCCAGCCGCGCCGCCCATACCCGCAACCAACGCAGTTTATTTACATTATCTGTCCAAGACAAACTCGCATAAGTAGCTCAAAATTCTCAAAGTATGTCCTTCCGAAAGAATGAGGGTAGAATATATGACAATTGGGACCGAGGGCCGTCGGCGAGCTGGCCACGATCCACTCTAACGCGTCCAAAATCCTTGCCGTGAATTCGTTTTAGCCTGTACCGCAATGAGTAATATGCGTTTCCCGTCTTAATGATGGGGCTTCCTAGTCATCCTTGTGTCAGAATGCGTGATATGGGTTAGAGCCCCCGCTACGACTGGGAGCATCGTGCTCCAACGTCGCTAGAATTCCTCTCACTGGTTGAAAGACGTGTCTACAGAGCACCAGACAGTAGAATGTAGTATTATTACACGTGCGGAAGGGGCAGAATATGATGAAGTGAGCTGGGTCGTGGGGGCTTTGTTTTTTTTTTGGCGCGCGGACAAGGTTTTTGTTATGCGAAACCAACTCCGGCGATACCAGGGACCAAGCTCAAAAGCTTCGTCGCTCCCGCTCCAAAGATGCCTTTACCTGTCGATGCGCTGAGGATGTAAGTTACGAAGACCGTGAAGAAGTATCCTAGGACCGGAGGCGGGAATGACTTGCTGGAAGGCCAGGAACTGTGACGAGCCGCAAAGACAGGTTAGAGATGGCGAGGTTGAGCATGTCGAGGACGCATGCGCAGCTTTCTGTTGGGCGGTTAGCCCGCTGGTGTCTGAGGATGGAGCCGAGAGGTGGTGTCGTGAGAGACTGCTGTCATTGATGGTGATGGGCAGGCACCGCAGAGGTGCGCTTGATGAGGTGCGAGCCAGTCGAAATTTCAACCGCCTCACTCACAAAATAGGGCATATTATTCAACCACAGCCATAAGCACCCGATGATCCTGCAGCGCGTGTGCAAGGCCGTCAAAGATAAAGGAGGAGACAGAATTCGGGGTTGTAGAAGCCGCACGCTCCGTCCGACTCGCGTCGGCGCTCATTTTGAATAGTTCGTGTTGACACGGAGTCAAGTTATGTAAAGCGATGACCTGACGTTATTATTACACCCGGATTTCTTTATATTATGGGGAAAGGGGGTGGAACATTGGAGAAAGACGCGTTTCCCAATTAGGAAAAGTCCAAAGGTGACAGTTTACAGACATAAGAAGGGAAGTAAAGTGAATAGGGCATTTGCAAGTTCGGGTATTCAGGTCTAAAAACTTCAGGGGAAGATCTTCCACCTGTTTTGCTTAATCACGGATCCGGATAGCCTGTCAGGTTAGGCTATCGTTCCGGAAACCCGGTTGGCGTCCTTGGGAAAGCAGATAAACTGATGCATATCGACCTTCACCTACCCCCTCACAGCTCTCCCCTTCACCGCGTGCCCTTCTCGTCCTCTTGGCCCCTAAACAGTCACATAGGCTTATTCCCTTGCTCGTCTATATACATTCTAGTACTTCGTTTACTCCGACTTCGCGTTGTTGTTCGGCTTGGGCATTCCCGGTGTTGGGCTCTCCTCACACGATCCTGAGAACAATGCCCATTCGGAGCGAGCACGTCTTTTGGACATCGACTCTCCACCACTGAAAAATGAGTCTCAACATCGACTCCTTGTCAAGTCCCTTCGCAAGGACTTTCCTAAGAAAAACCAATCATCGGCATCTTCGTGGCTGGCCCACGCTTTGCTTCTGAGATCCAAGTTTGGTATCGTCGCAACAGACCAAGCTTAGAAAGCGCTGTTGATAAAAGGCGTCGCGTCGTTCTTCAGATCCGAGGCTCCGCTGGAACGGCCGATTGCTGGCCGAAGTGACTTCAACTGGATTCAGTGCTGTCAAAGTGCACGAAGCACCGCCCGGCGACATTTCAAGGAAGATCGGAGAGACAGTGAGGAAATGAATTGCAAGACTAAAATTATTCGCTTCGGGTGCGCTGAAATGAGCGTAATAGAAGAGGCTAATAGGAAAGGTGTTTCAAGCCGACCGGTACCAGTCGAGATGAGAGGCGGAGAGGCTGGAGAACTCTTGCGAAACCAGCATTGAACGAAGCTTACTGTGTCGCTCAGACGTAAAGGATGATATCACCCTCTACACAAAAATCGTATCTAACCGACTGTGCCTCCGTGACTAAAAACCCACTTGTGAATATAACGTAACGTTCCCTATAGCTACAATTAGAGTTTCCCTCCTATGAGACAGAGAGCAAACCTTCCCGGGTAGCTGAGCGCTGCCCCGCGAGATGATTTGTGGCAATCACTCGGACTCATCTGTAACCGCCTCTTCCTACATGCCTCCCTAACAAAAGGGCCTAAAAGCTCCCACCAGGGTGCGATGTAAAATCAGGTGTGTCGAGGAAGTCATGCAGTAATACCATGCGGCCTCAGATGGTTGATCCCCGTATGGGTGGAGAGAACGTATTGGAAGGCCCCGCCCGTGGGGGCGGATAGAAGCTGGCGGAAGACCCGTATCCGGCTTTAGCAAGCTACTCAGAGGTCGTTAGAATGGGTAGTTTAGAATAGGTTGAAGAGGGAAATGTACCGTTTGGCAGACTCCGAGCATGTGTGGACGATCCGACGGCTCATAGTTCCAGCATCTTCGCAGTAGCTCCCAAATGGCTTCTTCCATACCAGGGTGGTCTTCCGGTGAAGGGCTTTGCTTCTGAAACACAACCTGAGTGATTACTTCGACAACGTTCGGAATCTTGTAGAAAGGGCATTTATCCGTCATCGTTTCTAGAGGTGTTCGGATCTAAGCGAACATTGAGTTGCGACGAGCATCTACGCTTACCAAGAGCAACACAGGCAAATGAAAACACATCCGACGGCAGGGTGTGATGTTGTCCATCTTGGAGTATTTCGGGTGCGGTATACCGAATGGTGGCTAGGACTAGGCCATTAGTGGTGAAGCCCGTCCTGATCTCCTCGACACGTCTGGAGGTCCCAAAGTCGCTTATCTTAGCTACATGGTCTCCAGCTACGAAAACATTGGTCTGGACTACATCATCAGTCTTCGGCAATTCGTTTCCTAAATGGAACGCTTGACTCACCGTCTTAAGGTCTCCATGGACGATTGGCGGGTCCTGCAGGTGGAGATACCTTAGACCTTCAGCAATCTCGCGCACCTGAGGGTTAAATGTAGAATTCAGTCGTAACAATATAACTCCCGTATCCCACTTACCAGTCGCCGACGGTCGGCATCGGGGAATTTCTGAAGGTAGTCTTGCAATGTCCCGTAGTCGCACCAAGGACTAATCAAACATGGTCCTCCATCCTCAAAAGCAAATCCCAAAAGTTCAAGAACGTTCGGATGATCAAGTGCGGCCCATACGTAAAGTTCTCTGGCAAGCCGCTTCCAGCGTTGACTCTCGGCGCCTTCGATGTTCGCGACTCGCAATGCCTTGACCGCAACCTGACGAGGTTATCAGGTTAGGTGCAGCCATCATCAAGCTGACAAGTGACCTACCACTCGAACTCCGAGCTTTGCCTGTGAGACATCACTGAAACTCCCTGTAAACTTCGTCTCGGTTCTCCCCGTGAGTTGACCGCTGTGATCTAAAACGTCGAGTCTTTTCAAGGATTCCCTAGTCGGCGATGACAAATCATCCCATAGTTCATCAATTTCAAGGCGAGGGCGAGTCTGAAGGATTGAGTTATTGGAAGGATTGGGGACTTTTATGTCTGGGTCGATCGATGCCGGGAAGCTACCGTCTGGCGCGGATTGCTTGACCCATGAGTGATGCTTGGATTCGAGGGCCTCATCAGCTACAGCAGAGAAGCTCCTTCGGCGATGCTGTGCGGAGGGAGTAGGCGGGAAAGGAGCCTGGCCTAGTGTCTCTGGGGGCCTATTAGCAGTAGGAAGCTCGTCATGTTACTGGCCATCAATCACTACTGTCGAGGAGACGCACTTGAATCCGCCAAGAATGGTCGGGGGCCTAGTCTTACGAAGTACACGGCGTGTTGGACGCCGAGCTTTGGATACTCTTCAACTGAGGAACCGTCGTCGGTTGGTTTGCACTCACCGGGCGGGGGGCGGATGGGCATAGTTTCTGCCCACCCTATTGCCTGTCCAGAGGACTCGAACAGCCTAGCATCTGGCCCAGTGGGAAGCGAAACCTGTCCATCACTACCGAAGATACTGATTTCAGGCCCTGGCAACGCCATCCGGAGACTGTGTTCGTCTGACCTTGGCTGTGAGACAGGTGCTCCGCTGTCAGGGCCGGTGGTAGTACTTTTGCGTGATGGCCGATCGAGGGGCGAAGGTGATGATGCACCTGTTTGACGACCTGATACTATTTCTATGGCTTGGTGCACCGATGGAGTCGGCGGCAGATCAAGTTCCGAGGGATCGACGGCTGATGGTAGCTGATTGGGTTGGCGAAGAGGCCGCGGGCGAAGTGACTCGCTCACACTTGAAAGAAAGGCGCCCATTGAATATTGAAGGTGAGATAGGAGCCTTTCAGGATGTCATATATCGGGGGGATCGTCTTGACGGGACGATTTCATACATATACCTGTTTGGATTGAAATATTAATGGCATAGGACGTAAAGGGTCGTTCTCTAGAGTGACAAATCGAGCGAGAAATCACCTCCACCTGTCTAATAGGGCAGGTTAAAAGGTTTTTTTTGCTGTGATTCAGGCAAAATTCTCTCCTGAGAAGCGTCGTTTGTGGTCAAAGCAAAAGAAGGTCCGGCACAATCGAAGCACGATCGATCTTCGAAGGCGATAAGTCCCGTGAAGTGAGGCGTGTCAACGGTGCCCCGTTGCAGTTATCCAAGGTATGATTCGGTCATCTAGAACCTCCGGCAGACTGTCACCTCGCGAGAACAGGGCGGGTTGGGCGTGGGAGGTGCACACTGCTGCTCAAACGAACTGGAATCTGTATCGCGCATCAGGAGAAAACAGCCTGCGTATGCCTGCCATGAAGAAAAGATAATGCAAAGTCTATTTCCGGTCTTGACACGGATGACGATAGTGACCAAGATTGAAATTTCACACTCGGTCCGCCGTCTCCGCCGTCCTGGCCCGGTGCCCGACATTCGCCATTATGTTTGACGATCTATTCCGCTGGCTCTCTAACTCCAATTCCAGGGTGGAACTCTGGCTTTCCGTTGCGTGAAATTGCAGCGTAACCTGGAGAGAGACCCGGACATCCCCCAGGAGACGGCCCTCTTTACAAGCATCCTCAGCCGATTCTTCTTCTTTTTGTACTCTAGCGCATAGTGCCACATACCTCCAACCAACGTCAGAGCGATGGGGGGCGTTACGGGCAGGTTGGTAACTGTTGTCATTGATGGTGATGGGCAGCTTGGTGAGGCGGGGAGCCGGTCGAAATTTCCACGAGCCACGACATACTCACAAAGTAGTGTAAAGTCTTCATCCACAAGCACCTAATGATCCCGCAGTGTGTTTGCAGAGCCATTAAAGATTAGGGAAGAGGCAGAGTTGGGGTTGTGAAGCCGCACGCGAATAGGTCGGGTTGGCGCGGAAGTTGACCAGGACGATGACCTAACCATTATAGTACAAACGCATTGCCATATGGAGGAATGGGACGGATTTTGGGGGAAAGATATAGTTCCTGATTAGGAAAAGTCCGAAGCTGCCATTTTAAGAGGCCAGTGACGTTAAGTGACTCGAGTATTTGCAAGTTCGAGTATATACTATCAGTACAGCAGCATTATAATAACGCCATAGTATGAATCTACCACTACTAGTTAGACAGGGTATACGGTGTATTATAACGAGCATAATGTAATAAAAGAGGTCAAGAATGGCTGTACATAGCAGGAAACGGATTTGGAAGAGCAGAAGTCTAGAATGGCGAAAGTGAGGCGAAACACAGCATGCTCAGTTCTGGACCCTGCGGTTGTTCGAGATACCCGGGCATACAAGGGTCTCGCGGGAAAAAAGTCGCAAGGTCGCAAACTAGAATCGAGTGTCATCACTCACTTGGCCTCATCCGTAGCCGTCTCTTCCCACATGCCTCCCTCAAAACGAGCTAAAGGCCCCATCATGGTGCACTATTATTGCATGTAATATCATATGGGTTGAAAGAGCCACCCGGGAATATCATACGGCTTCAGACTGTGGCTGTCGAACGTCCGGGTCGATCGAAATGCCCCGTACGTTTGGAGGAATGGAATGTAGTGGAAGACCCCGCACATGTGGACGGATAGAGGCTAGTAGAAGACACGTATCCAGCCCTAGAAAGCTACCCCAGAAGTCGTTAGAATGGGTATTACAGATGGGTTGCAGAGGGAAATGTACCGTTTTACAGACGTCGGCCATGTATGGACGATCCGACGGCTCATAGCTCCAGCATTTTCGGAGTAGCTCCCAAATGGCGTCTTCCATGCCCGGGTGATCTTCTAATGACGGGGTCTTTTTCTTAAACACAACCTCATCGATTATTCCAACGGCGTTCGGAATCTTCCAGAAAGGGCATTTATCCGTCATCGTCTCTGCAAGTGTTCAGATAAGCTAAACGAGCATGCAGTTGCGACGAGTATCTACACTTACCAAGAGCAACGCAGGCAAATGAAAACACATCCGAGAACACCGTGGGATGTTGCCCATCCCGGAGTATTTCAGGTGCGCTGTACCGAATAGTGGTGAAGACTATGCCAGCGTTGGCGAAGCCCGGCCTGAGCTCCTCAACACGCCCAGAGCATCCAAGATATTTTATCTTAAGTACATGCTCTCCATTTACGAAAACGTTGGTCTGGCATAAATCGTCAGTCTTTGGCGATCGGTTTCCTCGATGGAACCCTCGACTCACCGTCCTGAAGTCTCCATGGATGATTGGCGACGTCTGCAGATGGAGATACCTGAGACCTTCAGCGATCTCGCGCACCTGAGGGTTGAATCTATAAGTGCGTCGTAACAATATAACTCCCATATTTCACTCACCAGCCGGCGACGGTTAGCATTGGGGAATTTCTGCAGGTAGTTTTGCAATGTCCCGTTGTCGCACCAAGGGCTGATCACGCAGGGTATCCCATCCTCGAAGGCAAATCCAAGAGGCGCGAGGACGTTTGAATGATCCAGTGCGGCCCATACGTAAATTTTTCGTTCAAGCTGCTTCCATACTCGACTGTCTTCGTCACTTTCGATGTTCGGGAGTCGTAATTTCTTGACGGCAACCTAAGGAGATTAACAGGTTTGATGCAGCTTACCATCAAGCTGACAAGTGACATACCACACGACCTCCGAGCCTTGCCTGTGAGACATCGCTAAAACCCCCTGTAAATTTCGGCTTGGTTCTATCCTTGAGTTGACCGGTGTGATCCAAAATGACGGGTCTCTTCGAGCGCTTCCCACTTGCGGTCGACACCGTATCCCATCGTTCGTCGAATTCAAGGCGAGACTGAAGCTGGGGGGTTGATTGATTGGAAGGATGGAGGGATTTTGTGTCTGGGTCGGTGGATGCCGAGAGGCTATAACCGCCTGGCGCGGATTGCTTAACCCCCGAGGAGCGACGATGGGATTTTGGGCCTTCATCAGGTTGAGTAGAGGCGCTCCCTCCGCGAGACCGTGTGGAGGGAAGAGGCGGGACCGGTGGTTGGCCTGGTATCTCGGGTGGGCTAGTTGCAGTTGGAAGCTCGTCACGTCATCGGCTACCAATCACTACTACTGTGGAGGAGACGCACTTGAAACCGCCAACAACGGTATGGGGCCTATCCCTATGGGTTGAACGACGTGTTGGACGCGGAGCTTTGGATAATCTTCAGCTGAGGAGCGGTCGTCTGCTGGGTTGCACTCACCGTCGGCCGAAGGTATCGTTTCTGCCCGTCCTGTTGCTTGCCCGGACGACTCGAACTGGCTAAGGCCCAGTGGGTAGCGAAACCTGTACATCACTAACGAAGACACCGATGTCAGGCCCTGCGAAGCCATCCGAAGACTGTGATCTGACCTTGCCGTGGAAATATTGGCTTCTGGACTGGCGGCATTGGTTACCGGTTTCGGTTCGGTGAAAACAACGTCCACCGTGTTGTCGTCGATTTGCTTGGAGGAGCAACACCCCATAGAAGGGAGTAGTTGAGAGATGAGGGGAGCGTACTCTGGTGCATGGGACAAGGTCAAGTCCAACTTCCTCTGCGTGATACCTCCAGAGCCACTCGGAGGTTGCCCTGTGAGAACATCACCCGGCCGTCACATCTCACCGGTTTGGAGGGTCACCGATGGATTGTTCGTTCGATCCCCCGGGAATTAGCGTGGCTTTAAGCGCCCATCAGCTTTCTCGGTTCAGCTTCGCCTTGGCGGTATTCTGGCGCCCCTCCTTATGATCTCATCTTTCTATCGCCCTCCCTTCTCATCCTTCTTCTTGCTTGAACTTGCTTCCCTGTCTGCTCACCGTTTTCCTGTGTCGCTTGTGCTGTTTGTTTTCTCATACATGCCGGTGATTCGCTCCGTCGGTCTCCCAACAACGTCTTTATGTAATAACGCGCGGTGCCGTCCGCAGCCTGTGGAAGCTGGGAGGGTCGCGGAAGAGTTCGATTCCGACTCTCGACCCTCGTCACTTCGCCCGGCGGGTCTTACCGTCACATTTCATCTAAAAATGGCATAAGTATAGCCAGTGTTTTGTGGTGCATGAATATGGCAGAGCTATGCTAATGAACCTACAGCCCGAAGTACTCGGAAGGAGCGTGGGCTGTCATCGCTGCCGATGCTCGGCACGTCAGGGTCCCGGTCAACAGATCCTAGAGGTCAGACTTCCCGCATCATACCTCTGCGCGAGCTCGGGAGCTTCGGTGTATATATAGGTTCTTGAATCAACGGTCATACCACCGATATCACAAGTTTTTACCTTCAGTCTCAAACAGAGACGGCGTCGATCGGACTAATGTCCCTTTGCCAGGTTTGCCTGGTGCACTCAGATGAAGTAGACGACGGACACATACCTTTGCTTCACCCTCGGAGACAATTTCTGAAATAGTCTCAGTAGCATGCTTTCTTCTATGAGCAGATGGGGTCGTCACGCCCCGCTAGATGGCGTCGCAATGTGTGCCTCGATGCTGCCCGTGGTGCAGGGGGCTAGGAACCATCGTGTTCTTTCGACACCCTTAACAACTAAAACAAATCTTTGCCAAGAAAAACAATGGGATCACCAAGAAAACTCTGTCAACGTAGTGATTAGCAAGGTTTAAAGCCCTAGTCTTTAAAATTCGCCGTTGGGGACCTCGAACCGAGGCGCATGGACCTTGGCGTGCTGACCGATAGCAACGACACGAATGCTTTTTCCCTTTCACGGCAGGCTCATTATCTTAGCTCTTTCATCTTTACAGACTATAAAGCACTACCCACATGATTTTTTATTGATCTTAGGTGAAATGTAAAGTAAGACGGGTGAGGCGGAGTGACCAGAGTCGAGAGTCGAAATCGAACTAGGGACTGTCATGGGTTGGGTTAAACCCGTGTGCACACGCGATCCACACCCACCGAACCTGGGACCCGACCTGTACCTGTCCAAAACAGCCAGGTGCAGGTCATGTGTGGCTCAAACCCTAGGTTGAGTCGTGTGCACCCGACTAACTCGAACATTCCGCTTTGTCAGCCAGTCTACGCTGATCCGCACCCAATTTAGGCAATAGGCTTCTTCTCGCCATCACAACGCGCAACCCATCCGCCAACACAACATCCCACCAAACATGTTCCGAGCTAAGAAAGCTCTAGGATCATGGATAAGAACACCCTCGCTGACTTCAGTGACAGAGACAGCCGCTTTACTACGGTTGTAAATGATAAGTGGGCTTTGCTGGGTGCACACGGGTACCACCCGTGTGTAACCTGGTGGGTTGCCCCCGAGTTCGGGTGCGGATCAACCACCCGTGGGAAAGCCACCTGCACCCGCCAGGTTCGTGTGCGTGTGGACCTGCACCCAACCCATGACAGTCCCTAAATCGAACTCTTCCACGACCCTCCCGGCTTCCACAGCCCTGACACCACGTGCCTATACTTAGGCGTTTCGATCATTGCATTCCTTTTTCTACATCATATGTTCCAATCACAAAGCCCCTACGTGTCGCTTTACCTAGAGCCTCGAATCATCCTCGTACGCTAGCTTCTCGCAATGCTAGTCTGCTGAACAATGTGACGCCAAAGCCTAAGAGTGTCTCGACCCGAGCTTCTCGCCAAGGCGACGTATACGCTAAACCCGGTTGTATTCCCGCTTGGAACTGGCGCGATCTCGGCTATCACTTGTTCCAATGTCTGCTTCTGTGCACAGCAATCGGCAGATGCGTATGCGTATGCGGCTGTAGGGGGGACTGTACTGCGTCAAGTTGATTGGCACATATGCTGCCAGGTATGCGAGCTCCAACTCCTGTGCTTCTCGGAGAACTCGGGCTCGTTATTGTCAAGCAAAGGTGTCCACGATTGTTCCCCTCACACTGTCGGCAACTGCGAGTTCGGTTTCCACATTGATGGTCATACATATACAATATGGAAAGACCGACCAAAAAGAGAGCGCGAACTCGGAGAAAATAATGCGATAGAATAAATGCAGCAAACTCGGTCTATGTGATTTTCTGGGAGCTAAGACGGCGGGAAGGGCGTGCGGTTGGGGGGGGGGGTGTATCGCGGCACTGAGGTGTAGCCTGAAGACGAGCTTCGAAAGTTCGTAGCTTCGAAAAGTTCGCGAGGCTACATATGTGGAGAGACCCGTATCCATCAGCTCGCTTGGAACTCCCACGGACGCGAAATGTGCTCTAGGAACGATAGTTTAACCTCAGAGGATACGAAGCTGCCACTTTTAAAAGGAAGTGACGTGAGTGAATCTGGTATTCGCAGGTTCGATAGAACATCCGGGTCTCTGAACCCTTTCAACTGGAAAGCTCTTCCATCTGGTTCGTTTAATCAAGCATAGCACCTCAAGTCAGGCTATTATTCTGGAAACCCATGAGGCGTCTTTGGGAGCAGGCAAGCTGATCACTGATGGACGTCGGGTCGACTCACCAAGTGGTTCACCCCGACTCCCCTCCCTTCACCGTGGGGCCTTCCCGTCCTCTTGGCCCCTAAAAAACACATCGACGTAATTTTTTGCTCGTTTATATTATTCTGTTCCTTCATTTACTCCAACTCGCGTTTTTGTTCTGGTTGGTTCGGGCTGAGCCGGTCGTAGGTCCGCCCCACCCGATAGGAAACAGCCCATTCGGAGCGAACAAGTCTCTTGGAACCTCGGCTCTCCGCCATCGAGAATTGGTCTCTTCGCAAGCACTTTCTTGGAAAATCAATAATTGGCATCTTTGAGGCTAAGTATAGCCCACACTTTGCTTTCTTCTGGGATCCAAGTTTGGTATTGTCACATTGGGAGGCGCTCGTGATGAAAGGCGTCGCGTCGTTCCTCAGATCCGAGGCTCCGCCCACAGCCCTGCTTCATAGTTGAACGGCTAATTCGCTGGAGTGGTTTCTGGGTTTGGTGTCCTCGAAGTGCACGAAGCGCAGGGTTTTTGGAATCCAACGGCTGCCACTGCGATATTGGGTGCGACGGCGATGGGAGTACGCCGACGTACGCGTGCCTCGCCAGCTCGAAGCTCCGAGAGATATGATCCTATCGTAGATAAGCGAGTGGGAATGGTATGTGTCAGAGATTCAACTTGTAGGAAATCAATTCCATTGGAAGTGTCTAACTTATGGGTTTGCAGGCGATATGGAAAACCGGCGTAAACGGCGGGTTGCGACAACGATACTGGCGTGAAGGCTTTGCGCGAAACCAGTATTGAGCGAAGTTTAGTGGTTAGTTCAGACCTAAGGGAGTATTTTATTATTTACAAATCATGTCTCACCGAGGGTGCCTCCTGGTACTATGACCTTGTTTTACATCACCGAAAACGCACTTCCGAATATATCGCAATAGTCCCTATAGCTACACTTAGAGTTATTCCGCCTGTGAGACAGAAGTAAATCTTCCCTGGCAGCTTTGCCGCGAGATGACTTTTGGCATTCGCTCGGGCTCATTAGTACCCGTCTCTGCCCATATATCTCCTTCAGAACATGTCCGCCTCTAAACATGGTAAAAGCTCTCGCCATAATGTTATTATCGCAGATGATACCATGTGTGCCGAAGAAGCCATCCAGTGATTTTATATGATTCCAGGCTACGTTGCTCCCTCAGATGTGGTGAGATAGAGGGCAATGGTACGTCTAGGCTCTTATCCAGCCCCAGCAAGCTACCCAGAAGTCATTAGAAATGGGTAGTTCAGATGGATTTCAGGGATGAATGTACCGTTTTACAGACATCGATCATCGTTGGACGATCCGACGGCTCATAGCTCCAGCATCTTCGCAGTAGCTCCCAAAGAGTTTCTTCCATACCCGGGTGGTCTTCTGGTGAAGGTGTTTGCTTCCGGAACACAACCTCAGCGATTACTTGGACGTCGTTCTGAATCTTCCAGAAAGGGCATTTATCCGTCATCGTCTCTGGGAATGATCAGATAAGCAACCATTGGGTTGCAACAAGGATCTACGCTTACCAAGAGCAACACAGGCAAACGAGAACACGTCCGAGGACAGGCTGAGATGTTGGCCACCTTGGAGTATTTCAGGTGCGGAATACCGAGTAGTGGTGAGGGCTAAGCCAGCGGTGGTGAAGCCCGTCCTGAACTCCTCGACACGTCTGGAGCCTCCAAAGTCGCTTATCTTAGCTACAAAATCGCCAGTTACGAAAACATTGACCTAGCATACATCGTGAGTTATTGGCAATCTGTTTCTTAAATAGAACCCTTGACTCACCGTCTTGAGGTCACCATGGATGATTGGTGGCGTCTGCACATGAAGATACCCTAGACCTTCAGCGATCTCGCGCACCTGAGGGTCGAATTTAGAAGTGTGTCATAACAATACAACTCCCATCTTTCTGAAAACTCACCAGCCGTCGACGGTTAGCATCCGGGAATTTCTGCAGGCACTCCTGCAATGTCCCGTTGTCGCACCAAGGGCTGATTAAACATGGCCTTCCATCCTCAGTGGCAAATCCAAGAAGCTCAAGGACGTTCGGATGATCCAGTGAGGCCCATACGTAAATTTCTCTTGCAAGCCGCTTCCATATTCGACCCTCTCCGTCTTCGATGTTCGCGACTCGCAATGCCTTGACGGCAACCTGACGAGATTATCAGGTCAGATGCAGCTCATAATCAAGCTGACAAGGACCTACCACACGATCTCCGAGCTTTGCTTGTGAGACATCGCTGAAACCCCTTATAAACCTCGGTTCGGTTCTCTCCTCGAGTTGACCGGTGTGATCCAAAGCGTCGAGTCTTTGCGAGCGCTTCCCAGTCGCCGACGAAAAGCCATCCCTTAATTCATCGAGTTCAAGGCGAGGCCGAATCTGGAAGGTTGAGGCATTGGAACGAGCGGGGAATGGTACGTCTGGGCCGGTCGATGCCAGGAGGCTACCCGGCGCGGATTGCTTGACCCCCGAGGAGTGATGCTGGGATTCGAGGGCTTCATCAGGTTGGGCAGAGACGCTCTTTTGGCGAGACTGTGCGGACGGAGGAGGTGGCAACGGTACCTGGCCTGATGCCTCAGGGGGGCTATTTGCAGGAGCTTTGATGATCTTCAGCTGAGAACCCCGAGCATGATGAAGATACACACAGGCGGTTCCGTTTCGATCAGTGTTACGCGCTCCTGCTATTTGTCCTAGACCTCCATTTTCCCTCCAATCTCGATGCGAGTCTTGCCGAAGGGAAGCAGCTTCAGCCTGAGGTGAACGGGTGTGGTCTGACCCCGCCGTGGCAACATTGGTTTCTGGACTGGCAGCATTGGTTGCCGTTTTCCGTTCTGTGGTCCCCTCGTCCCCGGACGTATCGTCTATTTGCTTAGAGGAGCAACACCCCATCAAGTATTGGAGTTGAGGGATGGGGGGGGAATGGATAGTGTCCGGTCCAATTGTTCAATGTGATACCTCCCTAGCCAACGTGCATAGATTGCCGGCCATGTACCTTTCCTTCGCCCGACTCGCTCAATCGCCTTTCCAGAAGCCGTCATGGTAGGATCATGGCCTTACCAGCAGACATGAGCGTGTCTTTAAGCCACCATCGCCTTTCTCGGTTCAGCCTCGCCTTCGAATCCCCGTGTGTCCGTTCCGATTCTGGCGCCTTCCCTTCCGGCTTTGTGACCGGTATCTGTGTCGCGCGGTGCTGTTTGTTTTATCGTGCGTGTTCCATGTTTCCTGCTCGTTCATTGGTCATCCCGTTCTATCGGTTCGGCCCTCCTTCCGCTCCGCCGAGGTCTTCCTCTCCCTCGATGACGTAATCCTCCTTTTTGACCTCTCGCTTCTCCACTGGCATATCCCTCCCTTCCATGCCTGTTGCTCCACAAGTAGCTACTGCTCTCGCCAAAATGTTCGCTTGATTGGTTCTTTATATACGTCTGCTTTTAAAAGAAGGGTGGTTCTTTTCCTCTTAGTCTCTCCACCCACCCCGCGGTCTTTGCTTGCCGAATTCCATACTATATCGGCAGACCGTGTGTCGTCTGGCGTCTCTCACGTTATTCTTTTTCTTGCTTATATGACTTTGAGAAACATCGCGTCGTTCTCAAGCTCGGTGTTGTCCCCTTTCAGTGACGTGTCTCTCTGGCCCCGAGCTTTAAGGTGCAAGTCTCAATCATTAATGACTCAGAGAGCACAAGAAGTCATGAAAAAATATATCACAATACAAACCGAAGCACTTAGAAATCACCCACTTCCATCTGTGTGACAAACAAGAGTCTCTCCTGACGGTGGATTTCCTCACCAGTATGCCTCCCCCCTCCGGCAAGGCACTTGGCTTGGTTCATGTCTATGATTGGCGCTAGCTCCGGTGTCACTCCTTCCCTTCGCTACGGGACTTCCGTCTCCTACCCCTCGTCCGGATCGGTTCATACTCCGGGAGTGGGGCCCGACAGACAGGCCTGAAGGGCACGACCCCTCGGGGGCATCACCATTTTCCCATAGAAACCACAAATGTACATGGAGAATTACTCACGAAACATCAGTTACTTCTAAGCCAGGCAAAAGGACTTGATCCTCGCAGCAGAAGGCTCTTCACGTTCATGACATCTAAACTGGCCATTGGGTGGAGTCTGATTGGGCCAGACCCAGTTCGATATCTTGTCACATGTCTGACAGTCGGTGGGTCTACGAGTATCAGGTTAGGTTTTTCGTGGGATTACCATTGATAACAGTTATGGGCTGTTGCGATTGGGAACTCTCGCCGGGCTTGTTTCAGACGCTGCCTAGAGTGTGAGCGTGCTCAGACATGAGTACACCTCAACTTTCCCTGGCCAGTCCCCGGGGCAATGTCAGCGAGTGCACGCACGCTGCTCATACAGTGTCAAATTCAGCTCATGGAGTAAGGTGGCTGATAGGGTAGGTGCGGCAGAAATTCACCCTCTGTCGTCGGAACGGTGGTACTGCAAGTTGGAGAAGGGCCGTCTCGCAGGAAGAACTAACCCTCCTCAGACTTGGTCTGCAATGAACGACAATCCCCTTGTGTAACAATCTGACTCCATAAGTTTCTCAATCGACCCTGCCAGGACTGCCACCTTTACCCTGCACGCCTGGCCATGGCTATCTTCACCGGCATTTACTTCTTAATCCCTTCTCAATCATCTAGGTAAGACAGAGCTTGTCAAGGTTCGCTTTACCCCTCTTATCAACTATGAGATGCCCCTATGGACGCTAAAGTGTCAGAACGGGGACCACTCACCATAGCGAACTGCACTCGAGGGTATACGTACCGGTTCAAGATTTACGTGTGATAGCTGCTCTCTGGGGAGTAGCCAGACTGCGTCGGGAAATTCAAGGACCTGGGACGGGTTTGAAAGATGCTCAATGCGCGTAAAAGTGCACCCTACAATACATGATTGCGTACCAAACTTCATTGATCCAGCACTGCTTTCTTCGCGAGAGACCACCTCGCATTTGTTCCTTGCTCGGTCCCGGTCAGGCCCGCAGGATCACCGTCGACAGTAGCGAAGCCAATGTCCTGGAGAAATGACCATTCTCCTCCAAACGGATATATCGCTTGCAGACGCTGATAGACCGTCGTTCCCCGCTTTTTTTGAAGTAACGATCGTTAATCCGTTCGCCACCATTCAAAGGACCTTCACCGGCACCCGCCCGAATTGATTGGTGAACACCGTACAACCCGAAAGGTACAATAAATATTCACTTCATTCAAGGGTCAACGCCTTGTATTTCCCCAACGTGCAGTTTGAAAAGCCCATAGCTCGTATCGGGAGGATTTGTTGCGGTCACCTTGGCGTATTAAGCGGTTTGTTAGGTCCGGCCAACTTGTCGGAGGTAGCAAGTTTGCTGCTTGACGACTGGAAGCCTCTTCCTCCTTCACCTTTGCAAAGTTCTGGCTCCTGGACTCGGAGGCATTTGCAGGAGTATCGCTTTGAGAGCCTCATTCAGAGACGCGGCCAGTTTTGGCTTGATTATTTGGCATTTTGCGACTTGACCGAAGCGCCCTCTTGAGCCGCACCAGAAGAACCCTCGAGTATAGACTGGGGACCTAGTCGAAGAAGAAATGTTTTGGAGTCTAAAGGCTGCCGCTGCGATATTGGCTGCGATTGAGTGGGGAGTGCACCGAACTACGCGCGCCTTGCCAGGTTTAGGATCGGAGAGGCAGGATTCCGTGCATAAGAGGTGAAGACTGATACATTTTGGAGATTGAACTTGTAGGAAGTCATTTCCGTTTGATGTGACTGACTTATGGGTGTATAGGCGGTATGGAGAACTCGGCCAAAAAACCTTTGGGGGGGGGCAGCAGCTGCACCCTCGTTTCAAACCCAGACGCCCTCACGCAAGGCATAGTATCCCTCTTTAAAAATCATGTCTAACCGACGGTGCCTCATTGCTATAGACGCACTTCTGAACATATCGTTACAGTCCCTATAGCTAGAATAAGAGTTATCCCTCATTTGCCACAGAAAACAAATGTTCCCGGGCAGCTGAGCCCTGATCCGGGCGTACCCAGGTCTACCCGGTACCCACATGCCTCCCTCGAAACATGGCCAGCCCCGAACGAGCTAAAAGCTCCCACTGTGGTGTGCTAGTATCGCATGTGGTATTATGTGTGCTAAAGAAGCCATCCAGTAGCATCATACAGCTTCCGACGGTCAATCCCTACGTATGGGCGGATAGGATCTAGCGGAAGGCCCCCAGGTGTGGGCGAATGGGATGTAATAGAAGGACCGGCACGTGGAGGCGGATCGAAGCTGGAAGGCCCGCATCCGACTCCAGCAAGCTACCCAGAAGTCGTTAGAATGGGGAGTTCCGATGAGCTGCAGAGGGGAAATGTACCATTTTACAGACATCGACCATGTGTGGACGATCCGACGGCTCATAGTTCCAGCATCTTCGGAGTAGCTCCCAAATGGTGTCTTCCATCCCCGAGTGGTCTTTTGGTGACGGTGTTTGCTTCTTGAACACAACCTCATTGATCACTTGGACAACGTTCAAAATCTCCCAGAATGGGCATTTATCCGTCATCGTCTCTGGAAGTGTTCTGATAAGTGACCATAGAGTCGCTACGACCGTCTACGCTTACCAAGAGCAACACAGGCAAATGAAAACACATCTGAGGACATACTGGGATGTTGGCCATCTCGGAGTATTTCAGGTGCGGTGTACCGAATGGTGGCGAGGAGCAAGCCATCAGTGGTGAAGCCCGTCCTGATCAGTTCGACACGTCTGGAGGTTCCAAAGTCGCTTATCTGAGCTACATGATCGCCAGTTACGAAAACATTGGTCTGGCATACATCATCAGTCTTCGGCGGTTGGTTTCTTGAATGGAACCCTTGACTCACCATCTTGAGATCTCCATGGATGGTTGGCGGCGTCTGCAGGTGAAGATATCTGAGACCTTCGGCGATCTCGCGCACCTGAGGGTTGAATCTATAAGTCCGTCGTAACAATATAACTCTCTCGCTCCACTCACCAGCCGTCGACGGTCAGCATCGGGAAATTCCAGCAGGTACTTTGGCAATGTCCCATTGTCGCACCACGGGCTAATCAAACACGGTTTTTCATCCTCAATGGCAAATCCAAGAAGTTCAAGGACGTTTGGATGATCAAGTGCAGCCCATACGTAGATTTCTCTTGCAAGCCGCTTCCATATTCGACCCTCACTGCCCTCGATGTTCCCGACTCGCAATGCCTTGACGGCAACCTGAAGAGGTTATCAGGTCAGATGCAGCTCATCGCCAAGCTGACAAGAGACCTACGACACGATTTCCGAGCTTTGCTTGTGAGACATCGCTGAGAGGCCCTGTAAACGTGGCCTTGGTTCTCCCCGTGAGTTGACCGGTGCGATCTAAAACATCAAGTCTTTCGGAGCGCTTCCCATCCGCCGACAACAAGCCATCACGTAGCTCATCGATTCCAAGGCGAGGTCGAATCCGGACGGTCGAGTGGTTGGAAGGATGGGAGAACTTTATCTTTGGGTTGGTCGATGCCGGAGGGCTACCGCCTGGCGCGGATTGCTTGATCGACGAGGAGTGACGCTGGGATTCGAGGGTTTCATCAGTTGTGACAGAGACGCTCCTTCGGCGATAATGTGCGGAGGGAGGAGGCGGGAACGGTGCCTGGGCTGGTGTCTCGGCGAGGCTATTTGTAGGAGGAAGCTCGTTAGGTCACCGTCTGCCAATCACTGTGGACGAGACGCACTTGAAACGGCCAACATCGGTCAGAGACCTAGCCTTAGGGATTGAACGATGTGGAGAATCAACAGATGGGGACTTTGGACGTCCCGCTTTAAATAATCTTCAGCTGAGAAGACCGCGAGCATGATGAAGGTACATACGGGCGGTTCCATTGCGATCAGTGTTCCGCGGTCCTACTCTTTGTCCTAGAACTCCCTTTTCACTCCTAGCACCCGATAAATCTTGCGGAAACGAGGCAGCTTCAGCCTGAGGTGAACGCGTACTGCCGCCGTGTGTTGGGTTGCACCCACCGCCCCGAGGGCGGATGGGCATAGTTTCCGCCCATCCTGTTGCTCGCCCAGAGCTCGACTCGAACTGCCTAACATCTGTCCCAGTGGGGAGCGAAACTTGTACACCATTACTGGAGGCACTGCTTTCAGGCGCCGGCGAAGCCATCCTGAGACGGTGTGCGTCCGAACCTGGCCTGGAAATATTGGACTTTGGACTGGCGGCATTGGGTGCTAGTTCAGTGGGTCCATCGTCCTTGGGGATCTCGCCGCTTTGATTAGAGAAGCAACAACCCATAGAACGGAATAGTCGAAGAGGATGAGGGGAGGGTGCGGGTACTACGGTGCATTGACAAGGGCAGGTCCAACTTCCTCTGTGTGATATGTCCAGAATTGGCCGGTGAGCCGCAAGCGGACATTATCCCGTCAACCTGGACAATATTTTACATCCCACCCACCGAGTTTGGGTTCATGAGTCAATATCTCCTTCGCCCGACTCGCTCAACCAGCCTACGCTCCGTTATAGATAAAATTCCGAATTCCCAGAACCCGTCATTAGCGGGAGTCGTGACTTTATGTAAGCGCGCATCAGCTTTCTCGGTTCAGCCCCACCTGGGACTTCCTATGTCCTTTCCGATTGTGGCGCCCCTCGACCCCTCCCATATGCATTGATCTCTTTCTTTTTTTTCTATTTTTGACTTTGATGTGTTCAGCGCAGAAAGCCACCGAGACCGAGCATCACCTGCCGGCGATGTTTGGCGGCTCCTCATGGCGGTTGGCCGCCTCGACCGCCCGAGCACGCCGGGCTTATATTCCTTTCCAAGACTTCCCAAACTTTAGATCCGAGCGCAATCATCGGCAACGCTCATCAGTCTCTCCAAATGCTTCTGAGTCAAATATATTTTCGTTCTACAAGATTGGCTAGGGCATGTCAGGTCTTCAGAGGTATTCCGCATTTGATATAAGGTGTGAAGGGGTATTCTGACGTCTTCTAACGGTTCCACAGGGATTTTTCCGCCTTGTAAAACCTACAAGGGAATCCCTGGTCAAGCTGTATCATATGCTTGCAGTACTAGTGCTCCAGCAACGCGCATGAGACTTAACCGGACCGTGAAACCGGAGTCGACCACGCGTTCCTCGCTAGCTTTTCGATCGGGGAGACAACATTCCGTCGTAGATAAGAAGTTAAGGACATATGTCGCAGATTGAACTAGTAATAATTTGCTTCCGTTGGATCCGTCTGGTATATGGGTATACAGGCGGTGTATAAGCCAAGTGTAAAACCCGGGGGTTCAGCCGCGGCAGTGGCGTTTCGTAGGCCCTGACTTTGGCACTCGCTCCACCTCGTCCACCCCGTTTCTGCCTACAAGCCTCCCGAGAAAAACGAGCTAAAGGCTACCCACCAGATGCGCTATTATGAGATCTCATGTGTCCCAAGGAAGCCATGCAGTAATATCATATGGCTTCAGAGGGTTGATCCTCGTGTGGGCGGATAGGAAGGCCCCGCACGTGGAAGCCGGTAGAAGACTCGTATCCGGCATTGGCAAGCTACCCAGAAGTCGTTAGAATAGGTAGTTCAAGTGGGCTGTAGAGGGAGATGTACCGTTTGACAGACATCGACCATGCGCGGACGACGCGACGGTTCATAGTTCCAGCAGTTTCGGAGGAGCTCCCAAATGGCCTCTTCTTCCCCCGGATGGTCTTCTGGTGAAGGTGTTTGCTTCTGAAACACAACCTGACTGATTACTTGTACAACGTTTTGAATCTTCCAGAAAGGCCATTTATCCGTCATCGTCTCTGGAAATGTTCAGATAAGCGACAGTTGAGTTGCGACGAGTATCTACGGTTACCAAGAGCAACACAGGCAAATGAAAACACATCCGACGACAGGGTGGAATTCTGGCCATCTCGGAGTATTTCAGGTGCGGTATACCGGATAGTGGTGAGAACTGAGCCAGAGGTGGTGAAGCCCGTCCTGTGATGCTCGAGACGCCTGGAGGTTCCAAAGTCGCTTAACTTAGCTACATGGTCGTCAGTTACGAAAACATTGGCCTGGCATACGTCATCAGTCTTTGGCGGTTGGTTACTGACATGGAGGCCTGAACTCACCGTCTTGAGATCTCCGTGGACGATTTGCGGCATCTGCGCGTGGAGATACCTGAGACCCTCAGCGACCTCGCGCACCTGAACGTCGAATCTTTAAGTGCGTCATAGCAATATAACTCCTATATTCCACTCACCAGCCGTCGACGGTTAGCATCGGGAAATTTCTGCAGGTACTCTTGCAACGTCCCATTCTCACACCAAGGGCTGATCAAACATGGTTTTCCATCCTCAAAAGCAAATCCAAGAAGGTTAAGGATATTTGGATGGTCAAGTGTGGCCCATATGTAAATTTCTCTTGCAAGCCGCTTCCATATTCGACTCTCGCCTCCTTCCATGTACGTGACTCGCAATGCCTTAACGGCAACCTGACGAAGTTATCAGGTCAGATGGCGCTCACCATCAAGCTGGCAAGGGACGTACCACATGATCTCCGAGCTTTGCCTGTGAGACATCGCTGAAACCCCCTGTAAACATCGGCCCGGTTCTCTCCGTGAGCTGACCGCTGCAATCTAACTCGTCGAGGCTTTTCAAGCGCTTCCCAGTCGCCGAGGGCAATTCATTCCATAGTTCATCGATTTCAAGGCGAGGCCGAGCCTGGAGGCTTGAGTCATTGGAAGAATGGGGGACTGTTTTGCCCGGGTCGGTCGATGCCGGGATGCTACCGTTTGCAGGTCGTCATGGCACGGCTACCAAACACTACTGTGGAGGAGACGCACTTGAAACTGCCAACATCGCCCTGGGACCTAGCCCCAGGGGTTGAACGCTGTGGGGGATTAACAATTTCGGACTTTGGACGCCGAGCTTCGGATAATCTTCAGCAGAGGAGCGGCCGTCTTTCGGGTTGCACTCACCGGCGGCAGCAGGGCGGATGGGCATAGTTTCCTTCCATCCCTTTGCTCGCCCAGAGGACTCGAACTGCAAAATATCTGCCCCAGTGGGGAGCGAAACTTGCACATCACTACCAACAACACTGATTTCTGGCTCCGGCTCAGCCATCTGGGGAACGTGCTCGTCCGACCTTGTCGTAGAAATATTCGTTTCTGGACTGGCAGCATTGGTTACCGGTTTCAGTGCGGTGGACCCATTGTCCCTGGGGGCCTCGTTGCTCGGCTTAGAGGAGCAGCACCCCATCGAATGTTGGAGACGATGGATGAGGCGGATCCGAGCGTCCTATGGTGCAGGGATAAGGTCAAGCCCCCTGTTGTGATAAACATTCGGAGATTGCCCGGTGGGCCGCAAGCCCGTCAACCTGGACAATATGTTACAGCCCACCGGTTTCGGGTTCACGAGCAACGCGCGTATATAGATTGCCTGTCATCCTCCTCTCTTCGCTCGACTCCGCCTAAGCTACGTGGAGAGCAAACCATATATAGCTAAAATCATGTATTCCCAACAGGAATTAGCGTGTCTTTAAGCACCCAATAACTTTCTCGGTTCAGCCTCAGCTTGGAGTACTTCCTACGTCCGTTCAGATTCTGGTGCCCCTCGACCCACCTCCCCTTTTGATCTCATCTTTTTTTTAATATTCTTCTCAGAAGGCATCCCTCGCTGGCCGCACGATGTTTGGCTGCGCCGTACGGAGCATGTCGAGTGGTCGCTGCGATCGCCCGCCGAGCAGGCTTGCTTCCCTTTCCCCATTAATGGGCACGTTTGTCTGAGCACGCTCTGTCCATCTCCCCCTTTCTATTGGACAGGCTTGCCCGACGCGCTCGCCCACGCCTGGAAGCCACATGCGTCATTTTTGCTGGCGACAGATCGTCGCGGTTGGATTTGGCTTTGCGTTTGGCGTTTCACGCAAGCCCCTTTCTCGATCCTGTCACACCAATTTGAAAGGGAGGTGGAAAGTACACCGAGACACGCGTAGACAATTCAGATAGGCGAAATACTCTAAGCAGATACAAATAATGGCGCGAAACTTCAGAATTTAGCAGGGGGAGGAAAAATAAAGAGAATCCCGAATAAAAATGTCCGACACTCGCGCCGACTAACTCTGCTTCCCGTGACCTGAGTGGGGCCTTTGAGGGGAAGGAACACTCCTTCAGAGGTCACACAAGTGGTGACAGTGGCAGGGCGAAGTAAACCGGATCCAAGGATCGCTACTGTTCGTCGAAGATGGAGGCGCAAGGTCCGCTATAGCTAAATGGACCATTTTGTACAAAACTCCACCCTGTTTTTGAAGTTTCGGGACATTTTGTATCTGGTTAGAGTGCTATTTCCGCCTATCCACAGTGTCTACACGTGTCTAAGTGTACTTTCCACCTCCCTTTAGTTAATGTGACGGGATCGAGAACGGGGCTTGCGTGAAACCCCAAACGCAAAAGCCAAATCCAACCGCGACGATCCGCCCATCGTAGGCCCCCGAGCTCTTGCCCGCTTCTCGCCCCCAACGTTCTGGTTGGACTGTCAGGGAGGACAAGCACAGTATGAGAGCTTTCATGTATCCTGATTCATGTTCATATGTATCTGCTTTCGTTTGGTTCCCCCGTGACCTCCACCCCAGGGCTCATGAGCTACAAACGCCTTATACTGGAGCAAAACCCGCCGATAAACCGCTTTACATATAACCATGATTGGCCTTTCTGGTGTCCAAGTTGAATTCTGTGACCGGATGGAGCCGAGCTCTCCCTGCTTCCTGGGGGTGAGGGGGTGAGGGGACATACAGGACTGAAGTGCACGACCTCTCGCGGCCATCAGGATGTTCCGAAAGAAACAACGTATACACATTGGCAATTCCTTACGAAACGTCAGCTGCCCCTCGATGATTCTAAGCCAGGCAAAAAGACTTGAGCGTCGTGGCGGGAGGCTCGTCCCGTTCACCAAGTCTAGACTGGCCATTTGGCCAGACGCAATTCGATATATTTTCGCATGTCTAGCAGTCGTGATTCTAAAAGTGTCAGGTTAGATCTTTCGTGGGGGTATCATTGATAACAGGTGCGTGCCCTTGCGATTGGGCTGCTCTGGAGGACTTTTTTTCAGAGTTCCCCGCTTTGTATCGACTTCCACGGTTGGTATGATGACTAATCGTGGGATGAAGCTGGCTCCATCGTAGCGTTGCGCAGGTGCCTATTCCTAGACCCCTAAGAAGCGGATAACCATAATGGAATACATTTAGCTATAAGGTTATAGGTATTGAAGGGAGAAAGACCATCAATTGTTGGTCCCCTGATCAGACTCGACTTTTTTGTACGAGAATAAAGCGGAGTGCATCGAGAAACTTGCATAGACATGATCACTTCATGCAAATGTCCGATAGCTTAGAGAGCAAGGAGATATGGCGACATTATGGCGGAAGGTAAGTGGGCTAGTATCGGTTTCAAGTGGGCCAGGATCACAAAGTCACCAATATATGGAGAGCGTATATGTGCACTAACACTTCGCACAGCAGCTGGATTACAGACGTATTGACAGCGCCAGAGGCGTATCGTGTACAAGTATACGATGCAGGTGTATTTCATTTACAAAAGGCCTCATGGATCAGCAAAACGGCTCGGGGCTAGTATGACCTTCTAGCAGTCCTAGCGACCCAAGTCCGAAAAAGGGTTTTGCGAGGCTTATATTCTTTCCCCAAACTTCGGCCAAACTTAGATCCGAGCGCAACTATCGGCAAAGCTCATCAGTCTTTCCAAATTCTCCGGAGTCACATATATTTTCTTCTACAAGGATTGGGTAGGGTATGTAGGGTCTTCAGAGGTGTTCCCGATCCTTGGCACTTTGCGGCTCGACCGAAGCACCCGTTGAGCCGCACCAGGAGAATCGGGTGTAGACTGGGGACCGGTCAAAGACGAGATGGTTTGGGATCTAACAGCCGGCGCTGCGATATTGAGTGCCCTGAGGTGGGTAGAATGGCGACCTACGTGTGCCTCGCCAGCTTTAGGATCGGACAGACGGGACTATATCGTCGATAAGAGGTCAGAATAATTTCTGTCGAGGAAGTAAATCGGTCCCGTGGGATGTGTCTGATTTGGTGTGTTCCGGCTGTACGTAAGGCTAGGGCAAACCCCGGGAAGGAGGTTCAGCAGCGGCACTGGCGTTTCAGAGCCAGAGACTGGAGGTTCGCGCGAAACTATAATTGAACAAAGTTTACTGGAGTAGCTCAGCGTAAGGGATGATAAAAATCATGTATAACCGGCCGTGCCTGGTGGCTGACTACCTACTTCCGAATACATCGTTACAGTTCCTATAGCTACATTGGAGTTGTCCTTCCTACAGCACGGAGAGCAAATCTTCTGGGGCAGCTGAGCCGCTAGATGACTTTCGGCGCTCACTCGGCCTCATCCGTACCCGTTTCTTCTTACATGCCTCCTTATAAAAAGAGCTAAAAGCTCCATCACATGTGATATCATGCGTGCTGAAGGAGCTATCCAGTCATACCATACGGCTTCAGACGGTTGTTGTCCCGCGTCGGGGCCGGTCGAAAGGTGTGGACGAATAGGAAGGCCCCGCATGCGTGAGCGGATCGAAGCTAGTGGAAGGCCCGCATCCGGCCCCGGTAAGCTACCCAAAAGTTGTAAGGACGGGCCGTTTAAACGAGTTGTAGGGGAAAAGGTACCATTTTACACACATCGATCATCTTTGGACGATCCAACGGCTCATAGTTCCAGCATCTTCGGAGTAGCTCCCAGATGGCGTCTTCCATCCCTGGATGGTCTTCTGGTGACGGCGTTTGCTTCTTGAAAACAACGTGAGCGATTATTTCGACAACCTTCGGAGCTTTCCAGAAAGGGCATTTATCTGTCATGGTCTCTGGAAGTGTTCAGATAAGCGACCGATGAGTTGCACCGAGTATCTACGCCTACCAAGAGCAACACAGGCAAATGAAAAGACATCCGAGGGCGGGGTGGGATGTTGGCCATCTCGGAGTATTTCAGGTGCGGTATACCGAATAGTGGCGAGGACTAAGTTATCAGTGGTGAAGCCCGTCCTGAGGTGCTCGACACGTCTGGAGCCTCCAAAGTCATTTATCTTAGCTACATAGTCGCCAGTTACAAAAACATTGGTCTGGCGTACATCATTAGTCTTTGGTGGCGAGTTTCCTAAATGGAACCGTTGACTCACCGTCTTGAGGTCTCCATGGATGATTGGCGGCGTCTGCAGGTGGAGATACCTGAGACCTTCGGCGATCTCGCGCACCTGAGGGTTGAATGTAGAAGTCCGTCGTAACAATATAACTCCTATATCTCACTCACCAGCCGTCGACGGCTAGCATTGGGGAATTTTTGCAGGTAGTCCTGTAACGTCCCGTTGTCGCACCAAGGACTGATCAAACATGGTCTTCCATCCTCAATGGCAAATCCGAGAAGCTCAAGGACGTTCGGATGATCAAGTGCGGCCCATACGGAAACCTCCCTTACAAGCCGCTTGCATATTTGACTCTCGCCGCCTTCGATGTTCGTGACTCGCAATGCCTTGACGGCAACCTGATGAGGTTATCAGGTCAGATGCAGCTCATCATCAACCTGGCAAGGGACCCACCACGCAATCTCCGAGCTTTGCCTGTGAGACATCGCTGAAAAGCCCTGTAAACTTCGGCTTGGTTCTCTCTGCGAGTTGGTCGGTGCGATCTAAAGTGTCGAGTCTCCCCGAGCGACTCCCACTTGCCGACGACAAACCCTGTGGTTCATCGATTTTAAGGGGGAATTTGATGTCTGCGCCCGTCGATGCCAGGAGGCTACCGCCTGGCGCGGATTGCTTGACCCACGAGGAGTGACCCTGAGACTCGAGAACCTCATCAGGTTTAACAGAGACGTTTCCTTGGCGAGACTGTGCGGAGGGAAGAGGCGGGAACGGTGCTTGACCTGGTATCTCAGGTGGGCTATTTGCAGTAGGAAGCTCGTCATGCTACTGGCTACCGATGACTACCGTGGACGGGACGCACTTGTAACTGCCAGCATATGTCTGGGGCCTAGGCTTCTGGGTTGAACGACGTGTTGGACGCCGAGCTTTGGATCATCCTCAGCCGAGGAGCGGCCTTCTGTTGGCTTGCACTCACCGGCCGGAGATTGGACGCGCATAGGTTCCGTCCATCCTGGTGCTTGCCCAGAGGGTTCGAACTGCGTAATATTTGTCCCAGTTGGGAGCGAAACCTGTACATCACTACCGAAGACACTGATATCAAGCTCCAGCAAAGCCAGCCAGAGACAGTGGTCTGACCTTGCCGTGGAAATCTTGGTTTCTGGACTGGCATTGGTCGCCGGTTCCCGTTGAGTGGGTCCATCGTCCCCGGTGGTGTTGTCGCTCGGCTTAGAGGAGCAACTCCCCATAGAACGTAGTGGTCAAAGGAAAAGGCGGAGCGTACTAATGTGCAGGGACAAGGTCAAGTCCGACTTCGGCCGTGCAACACCTCCATAACCACTCGGAGATGGCCCGGTGAGCCGCACGCGAACGTCAACCTGGAAGATGTGTTACATCGCACCAGCCAACGTGCATAGACTGCCTGCCATGTACCTCTCCTTCACCCGACTCGCTCAATCTGCCTAAGCTACATCGAGGCAGAACCCTATATCTATAAAATCACGTATCATCAGAACCCGTCATGGTAGGGTCATGGGTCTTACCGGCAGGAATTAGCGTGTCTTTAAGCACCCAGCAGCTTTCCTGGTTCAGCCTCGCCTTCGACGACCACTCTCCGTTCCGATTCTGGCGCCCTTCGATTCCCCTCCCCTCTTGATCTCATCTTTTTTCCCCTATCCCTTCGCGTCGTTCTTCTTGCTTATACTTCTTTCTGGCTCTGTTCACCGTTTTCGGTGTCGCTGGCGCTGTTTGTTTTCTCGTGACTACGTGCCACTTATGCTCTTACTCGTCAATTCGAGCTGGTTGGTTTCCCTTTCCACGGGCACAGCGCACAGAACGACATTTCTTCCGAGAGAATTTTGTCGGAATCCCCACCAAACTGCACATGCCCTATTGGGCAGGTGGAACTCGGATTTTCACTCCAGAAAACGTCACTTTGCGTCCGGTGATTTCCGCTCCCCCTCCAGTCGTTCACTTCTCTGTTGCGCATAATGACCGGTGATGCACTCTTCCTTTTGACCCGTTTCCTTCTGGCTGTTCGGCCTTCTGGACTAGCATATCCCTCGCCCTTCCTTCCTGTTACTAGACAAGAGGCTACTGCTATGTTCCCAGTTCGCTTGATTGGTTCGTCGTATACGTCCGCCTTTGACAAATGGACGATTCTTTTCCACTCGGTCTCTCTTATACCACCCGTGCTGTGGTCTTTACTTGCCGACTTCCATGATATGTCGGCAGACATTGGATTGTCTGACGTCTCTGATGTCTTTTGCCTATATTTAATATGAGGACATCGCGTTGGTCCAAAGTTCGGGGTTATCCCCTTTCCGTCTCTCTCTAACCTTCCGACTTGCAGTTGATGGCTGTTTCCCTCATCCTTCCACCTTCCCCGAATCCCCTCCAGAGCAGGCACTCGGCTTAATTTGTTTCTGTGATTAGCTCTATCTTCCGTGGCACTCCTGCTCTCCTTTACAGCACTTCCGTCTCCTACCCCTTCTTCCGAATCGCTTCATACCCGCCTCTGGTTACAGCATCGTAGTGGCGCATGTGGCAATCTCCGACCCTCACGTGGGTCCTAACAAGGCTTCTTGCATCCGGTGACATAATACTTGGGTATATAATATAAATCCCAAGGGTAAAAGAACTGCTGTTAGTTACACATACCCATAGTCATAATGTACCATATAAAGAAGAGATGACTGAGGTTACGAAGATATATTCAGCAACAACGAGCGAAAGGGTGACAGCGAGATAGTCGCGGATTGCTACAACCTAGGAACAGAGGAGAAGATTGAATTGATTGCTTCTTGAGGTTAGTAATATCTACAAACGTCAACTTGTTTGTCTTTTGTGGCTTGGTATTCTGTGAGCGTCAGATCCCAAATATATGACAGTCTTCTTCAGCGGAAATGGTTTCAGTCTTACAATTAGGCGGTATCCTGAAGACCTGGGCTTTAAAAAATTTTAAATTATATATTTACTCCTTCGTCTTGTGCCTCAGGGACCGGTCTACACCTTGTAAGCAGACGTTAGCAGGATTATTCAAGCTGCAATGCACGCAGAACGCTTGAGAATTACAAAAACCTCACGGCACTGTAGCTTGGTCATAGTGAGGCAGAGACCGACTTGCGGAAGGGCTCTGCCAAACTCCTGTCACACCCATGTTCACCCCCAAGCACCTTCATTCTTCTGTTCCTCGTTTCGTGCAATGCTATGTCCGGAGCTTGTTCTGTCTTTGATTAAATAGGACTGATGGTGTGTATGAGAGCGTCCGGCCTCTGGGCTTAGTGAAGTCGGAATCCTCCGTTGGGGCAGCGATGTTCCAGCAGAAAAGGAATCTGGATATGGAATATGTGATATCGTCGTTTTTGCATATATTTATGACACCTAAGATATACTAGTTGATATCTAAATCGAGTCCATCAGGCACACTTAGTCATCAACGAAAAGTAGGAGTGAAGAGCCAAGCGTAAGGATTATCTGACCCCTAGGTCTTCGGTATATCGCCTAGGACTATGAAATGATTTCCGGTGAGGAAACCTGTTATAAAAATACCTCGAAAGAAACTTGAATGGCATCCGGAAGTCGGAATGACTTTGCCATGGCACCCCAAACAAGATGGAATCGTCGAAGTGTTTTTCGAGGTGGTGTGCGAAGCACATGCCAACACCCCTTTTCCTTTATGGATGCGTTTGTAAACAATTTATGAGAAGCGACCTGAGAATGCCGAAATCGAGCAGGAGAGGGATGGAAATACCGAGTTGCCGAGCGCTACGCTCCTGGTATTGACAACTCGTGTTCCTCTGAGATCATCAAGGCTCGTATTCCAGACACACGGAAATTCATTCATATCGGATGAGCTAAACGCGGTTTACGGCCACTGAAACCTGATCTGGAGTGTCGGCGATGGCGAGGAAGACACAGCCACAGCTCACCGAACATGATAGGCGAAACCGCGACCCGAGGGCCACTATTATTAATGGATCGAATGGATGGATGCAGGGAAATAAAATATCAAAAAAGCGAATCGACATACATGGGAAAGCATGACTAACAACGAACCAGCCGTAATCATAGAATAGGGGGTGGGTGACGGAAAAAAAGGAGAGAGCCCCAATGGCGGAAAGGGGAAAGCTAAACGGGACCGCTTGGAGGTGTAAAGCGGAAACGAGTTCAGGTGCAAGCAATGGCGCACACCTCCCAAGAAAAACGAGCCGAAAGCTACCACCACGGTGAGCTTTTATCGAACGTGATATACTGCGTACTGACGGAGCCATGCAGTAATATCATACGACTTCAGTTGGTTGCTGCCCCACGGGGCCGGTTGAGATGTGGGGGCAAATGGGAAGGCCCTGCACGTGGGGGCGCATAGAAGCCAGCGGAAGGCCCGTATCCGGCCTTAGAAAGCTACCCAGAAGTCGTTAGAATAGGTAGGTCAGATGGGGGTCCACAGGGAAATGTACCATTTTACAGACATCGACCATGTGTGGACGATCTGACGGCTCATAGCTCCAGCATTTTCGGAGTAGCTCCCACATGGCCTCGTCCATACCCGGGTGGTCTTCTGGTGAAGGCATTTGCTTCTGAAACACAACCTGAGTGATTACTCCGACAACGTTCGGAATCCTCCAGAACGGGCATTTATCCGTCATCGTCTCTGGAAGTGTTCAAATAAGCGAGTATTGAGTTGCGATGAGTATCTACGCCTACCAAGAGCAACACAGGCAAATGAAAAAACATCCGAGGGCAGGGTGGGATGTTGGCCATCTCGGAGTATTTCAGGTGCGCTATACCGAATCGTGGTGAGGACTAAGCCTTGGGTGGTGAAGCCCGTCTTGAGTTGCTCGACACGTCTGGAGCCTCCAAAGTCGCTTATCTTTGCTACATGGGCGTCAGTTACGAAAACATTGGTCTGGCACACATCGTTAGTCTTTGACAATTGGATTCCGAAATGGAACCGTTGACCCACCGTCTTGAGGTCTCCGTGGATGATTTCCGGCCTGTGCATGTGGAGATATCTAAGACCCTCAGCGATCTCGCGCACCTAAGGGCTGAATCTAGAAGTCCGTCGTAGCAATATAACTCCCATTTTCCACTCACCAGTTTTCGACGGTTAGCATCGGGAAATTTCTGCAGGTACTCTTGCAACGTCCCGTTGTCGCACCAAGGGCTGATCAAACATGGCTTTCCATCCTCAATGGCAAATCCAAGAAGCTCAAGGACGTTCGGATGATCAAGTGCGGCCCATACGTAAATTTCTCTTGCAAGCCGCTTGAATATTCGATTCTCGGCACCTTCGATGTTCGCGACTCGCAGTGCCTTGACAGCAACCTAACGAGATTATTGGGTCAGATGCAGCTCATCATCAACGTGAGAAGGGACCTACCACACGATTTCCGAGCTTTGCCTGTGAGACATCGCTGAAACCACCTGTAAACTTCGGCTTGGTTCTCTCTGTGAGATGGCCGGTGTGATCTAAAGCATTGAGTCTCTCCGAGCGACTCCCACTTGCTGACGACAAGGCCTGTAGTTCATCGATTCCGAGGGGGGATTTTATGTCTAGCGCGGATTGCTTGGCCGATGACGGGCGGTGGGGTTTGGGGGTTTCATTGGGTTGAGCAGTGGCGCTCCCTCGGGGAGGCCGTGCAGATGGATGGGATCTGGGGGCTTCACCAGGTTGAGCAGAGGCGCTCCCTCGGGGAGCGGGGGGAAGAGGCGGGACGTCTGGTATCTCGGATGGGCTATTTGCAGTCGAAAGCTCGTCATGTCACACTGGCTATCGATCACTACTGTGGAGGAGACGCACTTGAAACCGCCAACAACGGTATGGGGTCTAGACCTGGAGGTTGAACGACGTGTTGGACGTGGAGCTTTGGATAATCTTCAGCTGAGGACCGGCCGTCTGTTGGGTTGCACTCACCGGCCAGAGGATGGATGGGCATAGATTCCGCCCATCCTGGTGCTTGCCCAGAGGACTTGAACTGCGTCTCATCATTCCCAGTGGGGAGCGAAGCCTGTCTATCATTCCCCAAGACACTCATGTCAGGCCGGTACAGCCATTTGGGCACTGCGATCTGACCTTGCCGTGGAAACCTTGGTTTCTGGACTGGTAGCACTGACGGCCGGTTTCGGTTCAGTGGGCCCAGCTTCCACGATGGTCTCGGCGACATGCTTAGAGGAGAAACACCCCATAGAATGTTGGAGTCGATGGATGAAGGAAACGTCTTACAGCGCATGCGCAAGGTTCATTCCGCCCCGCTGTCGCAAGACCCTGCTGTCCTTCCCCATGTTGTCACAGGACGCAAACCGACGTTTCCTGGAGTGAAAAACGCAGCAGGGTTTTCGCTGGGATTTTGGCAAAATTCCCTCGTGAGAAATGTCTTTTTGTCCGTGTGATTATCATCATCACCAGGAGATTGCCCAGTGAGCCGTCAGCCTGGAAGAATATGTAACAGCCGCCGGGTGTGGGTTCATGGGCCAACGGGCATCATAGCATATAGCCCGACTCGCTCAATCGGCCTAAGCTGCGTTGAGCACAAATTATGTATTGAGAATATCACGTATTCGTAGTTCCGTCGGGATTGCGATACTTAAGTCGTAGTGATGCATCAAACCTGCCCCTTGGGTGTGGCTATTAGGCTGCCGAGTCGGAGAGATGACGATTGACGAGCACGAGAATCTGAACTGGCCGCACCCAAAAGCCGGCAATGGAGGCTATTACCTGTTCGATTTACATAATACAACAGGGTCACTTCGACGAAGCAGAGGAACCCGTCTCCTAACAAGAACAAATACAATCTCGCGTTGTCTCCGTGTGTTCCTCCTCCCCCTGGCACACCTGTACATGTACCATTGCCCTGCTGGCAATACGCGCGGGAAACAGGTGTTCACCTCGAACACAGTGAGAGTTGAGCGTGAGTGGTGAGCGTGGCCCGCCGTTGGCCAGGTTGCCGGGCCCCGGCGACCGCGCCCACCTCTTTTCGGGGGTTAGTCTGCGCATTTTCCTTTTCTCCTCTTTCGTTCCATGCCCTCTTTCAGGCTTCATGCCTTTGTCCTTACATAGATCTCGCGCTCAACTCGTGACGGAATTTATGTAACTGTCGCTTTCTCCGCTCATATCCCCATCCGCCAGGCCCTGTCTCAGTGTACTCTAGGACCGCGAAAAGTGCGTACAAAGGTGAGATCTGAAGTAAGACTGAGCAGACCAGAATTTGGGCGAAAACTTGGATCCAAAGAGCAGGACGGAAGGCCTAGGCCTCCGCGTGTCGGATTTGGATCGGTATCGGTGGGTAGGACATTGGATCAACTCGTCTGATCCCAAGATGGACTGAAGTTTAGCGTCCAAAGTACAGGAGATGAGCACGAGTGACTAAGCCATGAGTTATCCCGAAGTGAGGGAAGTACAGCCACAAAAGATAAATTACGAACATTAGGTGTGAAATGGTAGAGTTGAGGCAGAGCTAAATGTAATCCTTTTGGCCTTAACCGACGTGAGCTGTTACCTTATCTCTGCTACCCCCGTGGTTGTGACAGACGAGGTTCATCTAAAGCAAAGTAGGGACCGACGTGAAGTGGTTACCTACAGCGATTTCAAAGTCGACAAATAGCTCTGATATGATCGCAGAATATTGATATATAAAGTCCACGCCTAATCCTGATCTGGCGCGAACTATCCTATGTAAGCTGGTAGGATGGAAACTGGGTACGGATCCCAACCTCCGTGCACGTGACCCCGAAGGATTTTTGATAGATTGGAAGCGTACAGCCGGACGCATCACGACAACAATCGTAGGTTGGTGTTTTAGAGGAGGGCAGGGACAACAAAAGTGCGGAAGGACGAAGCCACCCCAAAATGGGGAGGGGGTGCTGGATTCAGCTTCTCTGAGAGCTTTCTGGGGTCCCTGCTCCCCTTCTCCGTCCCACTTCCACAGTCACACAGGTGTCCTCTTGTCGATTGTCTCTGTTCTTGTCGATTGGTTTTGTCTCAATGGTTCTCTCTCCTGTCTGTTCTGCTTTTTCTTCCGTTCAGTTGTATTCCTGATTGCAATTGCTTCCTGAGAACACCGACCGTTCGGCCGGTCCTTCGGGAAGCACCACGAGATCTCTGAAATCCGATCTTCGCTAGACCAGACCTTCACGCTTTGATCAACTCGTGTGACTCGCGACTCGGTCATCGAGGAAGACAGTATACAACTAACAAAAAAGCACCCGTTGGCCATTTGGTTAGCGACCTTACGGATGCAAATGGGAGCGAGGTGGGGTTGACCTTCTGCTGCGCCACCTCTCCCTTCAGCCTCGACTATCACCTCACCCCAGCTTCGTGTACTAGTCACGTAGCACTGTGAGATAATATCTTGGTAACATATGGTAATTCAATGTAATGAAAGGGTTCGGTAGGGTTATCGTGACGTTGCATTAAATGGGGTTGGGAATAGAGCATCCATTTGATATTGATTCTAAGGGCTGACCTCCAGAGAGGTCACATCACAAATGTGAACTGGCCATCACCACCGCCTGCAGGTGACAAGGATAATAGCAATGCAAACCAAGTTGTTGTCGAGGAGGACGGTAACGGAGGGGCAAGGCGAACGTTCAGCCCCCGTAAAAAAATTACATAGTATGCCGTCATCCCTGTCACCTGAAGGCGCGGTCCACATCCTGTGGTGCAAAACCTGTGGAGTTAATTACCCCGGCGCGCTTTGAGTCGCCCGGCTGAGGTTATTCCAGGGGGGGCCGCTTTGGGTTGCTGGCAGAGGTGGCTGCCCTATCGAGACGTCATCCGCTCCCGGATTTCCTCTCCTACTCTCGTGAGACACATAACGGTGCGTGAAATAGATATACTGGAGCAAATATAGTACAGCGAGTAAGGTCACTCTAGCCAATCTAGTAGGAAGGGGGAAGCCTGCCCAAAGAGAACCCGTACAAACGCCAAGAAATGAACGAGAGCCAAACTAGGAGCCTCAGAGTCTCAGCTTTCCCCAACACTATTTCCAGATTGTACCTGTATACTGAGCGCCAGTGAGGACAAGCCTGTCAACATTGATTGTAAGGTCACGACCATTGGATAAGCAACCTTACGTGAGATTAATATTGTATTGATTCGTTGAGGTAATCCTTCAGGATAGGTCTATTGCGAAACCCCCCTTCGGCGAAACCCCCTTCCGATCAGAAGGGGTGCTGACTAATTCAGCACCTCGGGTGATCCGCCGGAGGGAATGACTGAAGGGTCCTTGCCATTGCCATCATCACATCAAGCCACCAGCGCCAGGACAATGTCCTGACCCACATGTTGTCCAAGTCCGTCACTTAGTGAACAAGGATAGCCATATCACTGGTTACAATGGCTATAGTGATTGTAGAGATAATTAACCCATTATTTAGAAGTAGCTCATCATCTGTACTAGGCACGTTATGATAACACATTGAGAATATCTGCAATGACACCAAAGATGGCTCTTGTATGAGCTAGGGATCAGACAAATTCCGTGAAACCCCCCTTCGGCGAAACCCTTGCGAAACCCTTTCCGATCGGAAGGGGTGCTGACTAATTCAGTACCTCAGGTGATGCGACAGAGGGGGTTCCCCAACAACTGAAAAGGTCTTTGCCCTTGCCGTCGTCATGCCAAATGCATGGAACCAAGCCACCAGTGCCAGGGAGCACAACATCCCCACCAACAAGCCATTGGTTGCTGTAGACCATGTCTTGGACGGCCTCGATGCCCACAATAACCAACAGAAAGGCTAACAGTGATCAAATGTAAATAAACTACCTTGTTCATAGCTAGTCAAGTATGTCATTGTGATAATGAGAATACACGGAATTTGTCTGATCCCTAGCTCATACAAGAGCCATCTTTGGTGTCATTGCAGATATTCCCAATGTGTTATCATAACGTGCCTAGTACAGATGATGAGCTACTTCTAAATAATGGGTTAATTATCTCTACAATCACTATAGCCATTGTAACCAGTGATATGGCTATCCTTGTTCACTAAGTGACGGACTTGGACAACATGTGGGTCAGGACATTGTCCTGGCGCTGGTGGCTTGATGTGATGATGGCAATGGCAAGGACCCTTCAGTCATTCCCTCCGGCGGATCACCCGAGGTGCTGAATTAGTCAGCACCCCTTCTGATCGGAAGGGGGTTTCGCCGAAGGGGGGTTTCGCAATAGACCTATCCATATGTGATGCCTTATACTGTATGATTTCGACCTTAGTGTCAAGGTTCTATGGACGTAGAAACCGAGCAAGGCGTATCTGACCGTGGGACTATGGGTAGAGGGCTTGAACTATG
>WSUI01000201.1:30035-47316 GCA_019633595.1 Tulasnella sp. UAMH 9824 | reverse complement strand
AGCCTAAACTTGAACATGCGGGCGTAGCCACTCACCCAGTGACTTTGCCGATAGCCATTGATGACCTTGCTGTTCGGAAACCTCACGCAAAGCTTTGTCGCCTTTGCTTCGGCATTCGTAAGCCTATCGATTTCCACCCCCACCTGCGCATGACTCCTGAATGTCTCGTTTGTTCCGCCCATTGTCTGCGGTAGAACTCAAACGACCCAGCCGCGATCGCCGAGGCTCGTTCCAAGTTCAGACACGATGCGGCTCAGGGTGCTCTCTGGCTTACGATCATGGGCATTGGTCTCTACGTCGTCACTCATGTTTACATGCTTATCTGGACATGGACGTGAGTTTTGCCAAAACATGCTTCGACTGCGGTTCCTGGCGACCCGTGCTCAACCCCTTATCGAATTTTACAGCGGAGAAGTCAACTCGAAGCGGATTCGTGAAAAATACCTTCGTTCTGTTCTCCGTCAAGACATCACTTTCTTCGACAAGCTTGGTGCTGGAGAAGTCACGACTCGCATCCAAACCGATACGCATTTGGTTCAACAAGGCATTTCTGAAAAGGTTCCCCGTAAGTCGCTCCTCGGTTTTTTTCCACCCTTCTTTCCTACGTCATTGTTAACCATGCATCTCCTGCTCTACTCCAATCACTCGCCTTTTTGCTGGTCAGTGATCATTATGTCCATTGCCGCGTTCTTCACTGGTTTCGCGCTTGCATACGCAAGGTCCTGGCGCCTCGCCCTTGCTTTGACTTCCATCGTACCTTGCATCGCTGTGAGTAACCCCTAAACTTCCGTTCGCCTTTTAACACATGCTGACATTGCGGTTCCAGTTCACGGGAGGTGCATTGACGGCATTCGAAACCAAGTACAAAGAGTGAGTGGCGCATCTTTTCCGGCTCAAGACTATGCCTACGGACTGACCTGCCCGCCCCTCTCTCAGACAAGCTCTCAACGAAATCGCCACCGGCGGCAGTCTTGCCGAAGAAGTCATCTCCACTGTTCGAACTGCACACGCCTTTGGAACGCAGAAGACCCTCTCGAAGCTGTACGAAGCTTTCACCATGAGGGCGAGGTCCTGGGAGAACAAGATCGCCATTTCGCGTGGTCTCGGAGTTGGTGCCATGTTCTTCATCGTCTATGCATGTGGGTGCAATTGTTCTTGTCTGGCTTCCGAGACGCTGACTTTAGATACGGTTGCAACGCTAGCCTACGCTTTGTCCTTCTCCTACGGCACGACCCTCATTCTCCAAGGAAGAGGTCAGTTCACGGTGCCCTGTTGACCATTTTGCTTCGCTCTAGATTAAAACCTTTTCTTTCTTTTTCATAGCCGACGCTGGTGTGGTCGTGAACGTCTTCTTCTCCATCATCATCGGTGCCTTCTCCCTCTCGAACATGGCACCCGAACTGCAAGCCGTCACGATCGCTCAAGCCGCCGCCGCCAAACTCTTCGTCACGATCGACCGCGTCCCCCCGATCGACTCCGCGGACGAAGGCGGTCTCAAGCCCAAAGAGGTCACCGGTCACATCACGCTCGAAAACGTCGTCTTCAACTACCCTTCCCGTCCCGACGTCCCCATTCTCAAGGGCCTCAGCCTCGACATCCCTCCTGGCACTAGCGCCGCGTTGGTCGGTGCTTCGGGTTCCGGCAAGAGCACCGTCGTCAGTCTCGTCGAACGCTTCTACGACCCGATCTCGGGCACGGTCAAGCTAGACGGAGTGGACATCAAGCAGCTCAACGTCAAGTGGCTTCGTCAGCAAATCGGACTCGTGCAGCAGGAGCCCAGCTTGTTCGCCACGACCATTAGGAACAACGTCGCTCACGGTCTTATTGGCAGTCGGTTCGAGAACGAGACCGAGGAAGAGAAGTTCCGGCGCGTTCAAGAGGCGTGCGTGAAATCGAACGCGGACTCGTTCATTCGCAAGTTGCCCGACGGGTACGACACCCTCGTCGGAGAACGTGGTTTCTTGCTCAGCGGTGGACAGAAGCAACGGATCGCCATCGCGCGCGCCATCGTTTCCGACCCTAGGATCTTGCTTTTGGACGAAGCCACGAGCGCTCTCGATACCCAATCGGAAGGTTTGGTGCAAGACGCGTTGGACAAGGCCGCAGCCGGACGCACCACCATCACCATCGCCCATCGTCTCTCCACCATCCGCGACGCCGACCAAATCTACGTCGTCGGAAACGGAGGCATCCTGGAACAAGGCACCCACAACCAGCTCTTGGCCAACCCCGACGGTCCCTACGCCCAGCTGGTCAGCGCTCAGAAACTCAAGGGCCGTGATCCCGACTCGCGAGATCCGGAGGATGCCGGTGAGGACGGGTTGATGTCTGCAAAGGAGGTCAAGGAAACTCTCGAGGAAGAAGTTCCAGAGGCGTTGAAGCGAACCGGAACTGGCAGGTCTTTGGCGAGCGAGGCGTTGTCACAGAAGCGCAAGGAACAAGGAGAGGAGGAGGGTCCCTATGGAATGGTTTATCTCATCAAGAGGATGGCTCTGCTCGACCGAGACGACTGGTCAGTGTACATCAGGGCAGCTATCTCGTCGATTTGTGAGTTTCCGAGTACGCCTGTGCTATTGGACTGGTCTTCCCCTAACCCGCATGTCTGCCATAGGCAATGGATTGGTCTACCCGGCTTTCGGAATCGTCTTTGGTAAAGCGATGGATGCTTTCTCTCTCCAGGATCGGCACGAACTGCGCTTCCAAGGTGATCGGAACGCGTTGTGGTACGTCTTTTTTCCCCCCGATGGTTCTGGCCCGGCCCGACAGCTAACGGTTTTGCATACACCCTAGGATGTTTGTTATCTCGATCATCTCAGGCTTTGCTGTTGTTATGGAGAACTTCTACTTCAGCCGAGCAGCTGCTGGTTTGACCCAGAAACTGAGGGCGTTGAGCTTCAGTGCCATGTTGAGGCAAGATAGTACGTCCCTTCTGCCCATTTTGCGCGCGCTCTGCCGGCCCACTTGCTGACTATGACCCCAACCCTTTCAATGATCAGTCGGCTGGTTTGATGAGGACAAGCATTCTACTGGGCGACTGGTATCGGTTTTGAGCGACAACCCAGCCAAGATCAGCGGTCTTGCAGGCTTGACCATGGGAGCGTAAGTACCCAAACACTTCTCAGTGTCGAATCGCGTACTAAAAACTTCCCTCAAAATTCTTATTACAGAATCATCATGGGCATTGCAACGGTCATTGGTGGAGATATCATTGGTCTTATCTTCGCTCCAAAGCTTGGAGCCGTGGGCATTGGTAAGTTCTAACTTTACTTTAGCTCCACTTCCCCTCCTTCGAAACGGCCCTCTGACGGCGTTGCAATTCGTCAGCATGCACTCCGTTCATCATTTCCGCCGGGTACATTCGCCTTCGCGTTGTGGTTCTCAAGGATCAAACCAACAAGGCCGCTCACGAAGAGTCCGCCCAACTTGCTTGCGAAGCTGCCGGTGCCGTCCGGACCGTTCAGAGTCTCACTCGCGAAGAGGACTGCTTCCAAGAGTATAGCCGTAGCTTGGATGAACCATTGAGGAGGTCGAATCGGTCGGCCATCTGGAGCACCGGACTCTTCGCTCTGTCTCAGGCCATGTCTTTCTTTGCGATCTCTCTGGTAGGAAGCAGAGATGACCCCGTCCGTTGAATTCAGACTAACCTGTCTGGCTGTCCCGCTTCCCGCAGACCTTCTGGTACGGATCCATTCTCATCTCGAACCTCGAGTACAGCTCGTTCGACTTCTTCGTCTGTTTGATCGTGAGTCGGCCATCTTATTTTGCGCGAACAGCCTCGGGGTATTGACGCCGCCGGGATCTCCGCCAGGCTGTTACGTTCGGAGCCATCCAGGCGGGCAACATCTTCCAATGGGTTCCAGACATTTCCGCCGCACGGGGAGCCATGGACTCGATTGTCCGCTTGCTCGACCGCGTGCCGGAGATCGACGCTGATTCTCCAGACGGAGCCAAGATCGACCCGAAGACTGTTCAGGGTCGCATTCAATTCGAGGACGTCCATTTCCGATACCCGACGCGACCCGGTGTTCGAGTTCTCCGGAACCTGAACTTGATCGTTGAACCTGGAACTTACGTTGCGCTTGTTGGAGCTAGTGGATGTGGCAAGAGTACGACAATCCAGTTGATTGAGAGGTTCTACGATCCGTTGGCCGGTAGGGTCTTGGTGGGTCTAGATGGTCTCGGCATCTTCCTTTAGAGTGGCTTTTTGACTTAATCCCCGTTTTCATTAGCTTGATGGGGTCGATATCTCCAGCCTAAACATCCAGGAATACCGGAAGAACATGGCGTTGGTGTCTCAAGAGCCTACATTGTATGCAGGGACAATCCGCTTCAACATCCTTCTCGGAGCAGCGAAGCCGGAGGCCGAGGTCACTCAAGAGGAAATCGAACAGGCTTGCCGAGATGCAAATATCCTGGAGTTTATTCAGTCGCTGCCTCAAGGCTTCGATACCGAGGTTGGTGGCAAAGGGTCTCAGCTCTCGGGCGGTCAGAAGCAGCGGATAGCGATCGCCAGGGCGTTGCTAAGGAACCCTAAGGTGTTGCTGCTTGATGAGGTAAAAATCCCGTCCCTCGTGCGAAGGGATTCTCGTAAGCTAATATGACCCTTTGTGTTTCAAGGCGACCTCGGCTTTGGACTCTCAGTCAGAAAAGGTTGTCCAGGCTGCGCTCGATAACGCTGCAAAGGGGCGAACGACCATTGCTATCGCCCATCGTCTTTCAACGATTCAAAACGCGGACCGCATGTGCGTACATTGTCGCAATTTTTTAAAATTTTGTTAGGGCTTGTGTATCTGACAGACACGGTGATTTCCTAGATATTTCATCAAGGAAGGCAGGGTCTCCGAAGTCGGAACACATCAGGAGTTGTTAGCCAAGCGCGGAGGATAGTAAGTCCATTCCCTATTTCATACACATCCATCCACTAAAGTCGCTCAAACTCCGTCCCAGCTTCGAACTCGTTAGGCTACAGGAGCTTTCGGCTTTCTAAGTCGTCCGTCCGTGGGTGGTGAAGAGGTGATATCCTTCCTGAGCGGCTCCGCCCATATGCTTCTTGTTTCAAGGAAAGGCTGTCTCCGTTCTGTTTCTACAATAATATGCCCGAGGATCTTCTCGATATTTATTCTGGTAGTTAATAGATTTCGTCGCCTCAGTCTCGCCCATGGGTGCTTCTTTTTTGAGAGTGAGCGCCAGAGGCCGGCGCTGCCGAACGCAGATTATTCCTGAATCTGAATTATTGGTTCCGCAATGTTGCGCGTGGAGTCGGTAAGGGATGAGCGACTGGTTGCAGCTTCTGGCTCTGCCTCGATACAGACGCAGCGCGATATTGATGCGAACGAAGAACCCTGCGATGAGAATCGAGAAGCCTGATAGCGTTCGCCAATCAGACCGGCCCCGATCGATGGCTGGATGCCGTCGAGCAGGGTGATCAGCAGTGCACACCGCGACGGTTGATACCCAGTTATGATGCCCGCGAAGACTTGTCGGATATTCCAAGGGCGCTTACTTGGGAAAAGTCCTGCATAATGACGCCAACGTTCCCACAACCGGATAGAGACAAACCGCGGCACACACAGCCATTTCTGTTTCAGACCTCCAGTCGACCTGTCAGCCGTCTCTCCCTTCCGGCGCCACCAGCTCCCCAGCTCCCCCTCCCACTCCTCCATATCGACCACCCCCCCTCCCCTCAAGAAGGCACGGGCTTTTTAACCCCATGGCAGCAGATCCACAAGGCAAGATGTCTACCTCCTCAGTCCCTCAAGACGCTCGCATGCACCTGGACAAAGAAACCACTCCAACTCCAACCAGGCGGGAAGGTCACGACACATCGACGACGAAAAAGAGCGACGGTAAGCTCAGATAGTTTTCAAGAGTCAGTGTATTTTCGGCCTTGCTGATCAGAATGCCTCATGCCGCTCAATTCCTACTCCACCTCACCTCCCCGGCCTATCCAATTATCCAGAAAACGTTAGCCAGGCATCCGTATGTGCTTGTATATCGGTCTCGAAAGCCCGAGCCACTCTGACAGGCGCTTTATCAGCTGCAACCACCAAAAGACAAGCTTGCGGTCATCCCCTCGGAGAGCTCTAACAGCAGTTCAGATGAAGGAATAGGCCGGGCAAAGGACACCACCACTGAGCCAGCAGGTGCATCCGCAGAGCCTCCAGTGCACCACACTCCAGCCCGCACACGCACACGTAGTCTCGTCGACGCGAAGGCGCCAGCAACCCAGAGCTCCGTCAACCCGCGACTTGCGAATCTCCGGTCGCGGGCAGACTGGAAACAAGCCACATCAATATCTCAGCGGCTAGAGGCAGCAGTTGATGTCTCCGATGCGGCAGTACCATCGAGCTCAGTCGTATCTACCTTTCCTCCCCTCCAACCTCCCCCAACCGCTGAGTCCCCTTCCTCCGAGGCTCCTGGAAGCTCTCTCGGCAATTCACAGCTTGCTTCCGGTGGCGCCGGGGGCAATGCGCCACTAGAATTGCCCGCTCCCATCCCACCGCACCCATATCCGGCCATCCCGCACCCTCTGCACTCTAATACTCAAGGACCTGAATTCTCGCCTCCGAATCCGCCATCCATCCCAGGTCCTTTGACCACACCACCGGCACCTTCATCGTCATCAACTCCTCGGCCAATCGCACCCCGTGCTCCTACTTCTCCTTCCCGAAGCATGGCCGGTGCCGCATCCACGTCTACAGCTCCCGCCGCAGGATCATCATCATCTCTCCCTCGTCCACATGTCTGTCCTCTCTGCCAGCTGGCATTTGCTCGAGCACACGATCTAAAACGCCATGGGGCTACCCACACCGGTGAAAAGAAGTTCAAGTGTAACGCTTGCGGCAAGGCCTATGGACGGAAAGACGCTCTAAAACGGCACGCCTGTGCTGCAGCCCATGCCGGCGAATTCTTCCCCGTTCATCCCAATGTGGGTGGACCGAGCTCCGGTGTTCAGATAATTAACGGCAACGGTGCAGTGGTCTCGATACCCCCACAGCCAGGTATTATGATACCAGAAGACGTTGCGCTGGCGAGCGGAGTGATACCAGGTAGGACTAGAGGCCAGTTCCAAGCTCCGCCGATCGTAGGCGCGGCTGCGTCGATGTTGGCTCCTGGTGCTGGCCCCTCAACCTCAAGCCCTTCTGTAGCCGCGCTTTCCACTACCTCACCCCCCAAATCTCCAACAACTCCGCGGTCAAAAGGCAAAGGAAGAGGGCTAGGGTCTCCCACGGCCCAGATGAAAATCAAGGAGATCAAAACCGCCGAAGACTACCGACGTCATGACTTGGAGCCCGATGAGCCCGATGAGCTAGCCGGTGACGTCGATGTGCCTGTCGAGAGAACTACCAAAACAAGCCGCCGGAGGACTAGGAGCAGCAGCGGCAATACCGCTTCACCTCAACGACGAACGGGTTCGCTGGTTTTAGCCGTCCCGCCAACGCGGACCGAAACCCACCACGATGAAGCAAAACAAGGTGCCAATGCTTCAGACGAGGATGACGGAAGCGAGTAAGCTTAGACTACCTAAAAAGCCACCTTGAAACCTTTCTTGGACACTTTCATTCTCCCTCAAAACACACGCGGTTACTTCCTTTGGTGAATCTCTTCTCTTTTCGGGTTCTTTGCGGATATGGTCATTCATCCCTCAACCAAATACTATCGGCTTTGCAGCCCTCTGATACTCTACAATTGTATGCGATGTGTCCACTTCGCGCATTTACTAGCATGTTTTTTTACATACGGAGGTGGACTTGTAATGCCATATGTGGAATGGAACGATGGCGTGTATCCGACCAATCGTCAAGGACGAAAGATAAGAAATGAAAGCCGGCACACTCACAAAATATCAATAAAATAGCTAATCTTCGTAGATCAAACCCGTTCGAGAGGGTCGTTCGTCATCCAACAAAAATGGCCACATCCGGCCGCACAGGGATGTCCCATAAGTCGCTTCCTTGCCGTTTCTCGCTCTCGGGGCCTCTCCCGTTCCCTCCCGCTCATAGTTTCCCTGTCTTTTTCTCTGACTGGTCCCCTGTCCGGCTTTGATCCGGAGCTGCCCCCAAGGCCCAAGCTAGCCAGGGATGCGACAGAAGTTGTCAGGCCCGATACGATACTCCCTTCCCTCTCCCTCTCCTTCGGAGGACCTATGACCTTTTCGGGATCGGGTGGGTTTGAGTCTCGACGCTCAGACCTGAGGCTGTCAGTGTCGTCCGTTTCGGTCTTTGTTGGCTCGCGGTGCTTGCTTAAAGCTGATAAACCCCATCCATCCGAACCCGGAACACCGAACGAAACGACGTCATCTCTAGTCGGAGACATGAGCGGCCTCTTGAGATAGTAGTTCCGATAACATTCGTGGTGACCTCCGTGAGAACAGATTGGGCAGAAGAAATGGATACCGCGGACTGGGAGACGACTAAGCCAAATTCGAAACGGTAAGCCAAGTGCCAGTATACCGGTCAACCTTTTAAATGACGCACCAAATCGAACACCTTGCAGAAGCCCGACGACAGTTGGTACAGAATCCATACCCCCCTTCAGCCAGCTCAGGCCCCGTGCCTGAGGATTGTCCTAAGCCTTGGTCGGTCCCTGACGCAGAGACAATAGATGCATGGCGGCTGTGTTTCCCGCTCTGCCGTTTGGCTCCTTCATCCCGTCTTGTCGAGGACGAGGATCGTTGATGCGAAAAAGCAGTTACAGATGAGGCATTGGAAGCTAACGGTTCGGCGATGAGAGAGGACGTTGGGGCAAGGGATGTCTTCATCAGCGGTTTGCGGCAACGACCGCAAGCCGCATGAACAACCGTATCGACCTAAACGTATGACGGCGTGAGCGATAGAAGTATGTTCCACTTAGTTAAACCTTACTGTTGTTGAAGCCTGCAGGTCTCTCGAAGCGCCGTATTTACGGACGTACGCCGCTTCAGTATGGAGCCGAAGCCGAGTCAAGATGTCTATGAAAGTGAATTAAGTTAGAGGAGTTCACAAAATAGCAAGGTTGGTCCGCACCAACGTATGCCGACGAGATTCGGTCCAATGTGGCGGATTCGTCCGTGCTGAGTAGCTCGCCGCGGGCGACGGTCGCTAATGCCGTGCACATTTGCACGTCACCCTGTCAAGCAGCATCAGCCCTCCATATTCTTGAAGCTAAACAGATACGCCTACCATTTCTCTGTAATACTCAAATGCTTCCCGCACGGCCTCCCATCCGATTTTACGTATCCTTTCCTCTTCTTCCATGACCGCCACAGGGTCCACTGAGGCTTGGGTCTGGTGTTTCCTGTGCATTGAGCGACCTCTTCCGTCCTCCTCGTGGTCACTTATGGTAGCAGTGATGCCAAATTTCGAGCGGCTTGTTCCAAAGGACGGTATGCGTTCTCCGTGACCTAGCGAGGCGACGTCGCGAATAAGGGGTGTGTGTTCGGTGGAAGGGTGGGGTGACGTGGAGTTGCTATTCAGGCGATGCGAACGAATGTGGGGGGAGGGAACCTCTAAAATCGGCTCCTCGGTTGGCTTCACAGATACGCCAGTATACGACTCGGCTCGCAGGTGACGGGGGCGCTCTGTTCCTGAACTTGCAGGGGAAGGTCGGCGGGTACTCTCATCCAACTCCCCATCCGTACTGCTTCCAAGGGTGAGATATGGGTCATTCGCAGGCTTCGTCTTTCCAGCCGTGTCATTTCCCGAACTACTTGTATGTGTTAGGCGACTCTTATCGGCAGCTCCGCTTAACGCTCGAGACCGGGATGAGGAGGGTACAGCAGTTCGAATGCTGCTTCGCGAGTCCTGCTTGGTGATTTTCGGACGGTCCAAAGCTAGCAATGTGCTCGCTACGGGGCTAGACGGAGGTGCAGGGACTTTGAAAGAATCCCGCCCACTTGAAGTGGAAGAATCGTAGTTGTCGTCTGCCATCATGCCAGCGTCGTCGGAGGGGTCATCAAAATACAGCAAGGGCGGGACACCAAGCTGCGTAGAGGACCGACTGGAAGGCGTCTTAGAGCTGCCTCGAAATGAGTGTTCGTCTTCCTCATCCGGGGCTTCTAATGTGTTGGAAGCCAAGCTCGATTTTGAGGAGTGCCCCCTGTACCTAGGTTCCGCCATACCCGGTGCATCCTCATCATCAGACGAGCTATCGAGTGCGCCGTCTCCGATTTGTTGTTTAGTCGCAGCCATTGAACTCGCTCTTGAGCGGGAGACAGAGCCTATGCTTGCACTTCGTCCTCGGTCCTTGCTATAGTTGCGCCTATCCTGACTTCCTGACCCAGTTCGTCGACCACCCGACGACTTGCTGACTTTGGTCGCGTTGGATGACCGCCTTGATATTGTGGGTCGGGTCAGAGGGTTCGTTGGGGGTGCTGGGGCACCGTTTATGGTGGAGAATCCTCGTCTGTTCTCCGAAGCTGGCGAGTTATCGGACGACTTTGTAGTCCATTGGCTGGCTACGGTAGGGAGCGGTCGCTGATATTGGAAGACACTGCTGGTCGAAACGGTACGGCGATCAGGGAGTCGAGCCGGTGGTCGCGCCCCGTAGAAAGGGGCCAATGGGGGCGTCGGACCATGGCCCGCCACTGACGATGCCTGCGAAATTGGTACGGGGCTCGGGGAGGCGGATCGTTCGTCTTCCTCCTGGTCATGGTTTTCGCGCGTGTCGATCGGCGACAGGAGGCTTCGAAGGACAAGCCAAGTCTGAGAAGCGCGATAATACTCTGCTTGATGCGCAACTTCAGCGTTGACCATGCAGACTTCTCCCAACGTCCGCACTTCGACATCCTCTCCAGTGTCAGGATTTGGGGCAAGCATGTATCCTCGAGCCAATTCCACGAACCCTTTGGTGTCGAATAAGGGCAGGGTCACAGTGGCTACAGTTTGATTCGCCGCATTGTAGTCGGGATCCGCTGGCGTTTTCTCTTTCCAGCCGCTGTGAAGAAGTTGAGGTTTCAAGCTTGGTCGGCTGATAATTGGAGAGGTCAGCTACGTGCCCGCAAAGGGGATATGATAGAACTCACACATCGTCATAGGGTAATTCGGAGGAAGATACTGTTTCTGTTGCCCAAGTAACTGCCCCACTTGGGTCCCAAGCTAGAGCACTGCGAGGCAACCCATCCAACGCCCGGTGGCACTCTCTCAAGTCGTGTTGAACCAATGTTCCATTTGAATACGTGGCCCAGAGAGCATCAGGTCCTGCCCATACCATGCCTATGAAGCTTCTGATGAATATGCCGTCAACCTCGGAACAAAAAGGACCACTAACCAACCACAGAGCCTTCACCGCCCTCGAGTATATACTTGGGCAGCCATGGTCTCCGAACGTCCCATATTTCGATCCTCTCGACACCAGCGGCTTCGCTGCCATCTGCCCCGGGCCGGCCAGATACCCCAGACGCCTGAGGAACAATGGCCACTTCGCAATCGTGACCGGGTCGCCAAACTACTTTCTTCACTTTCTCCGCCGTGTGAAGCACATGAGCCGCTTTCTGGTCTTGAAGCCCTTGGGACATGTCCCAGATCTAAGGTGCAAGTCAAAGGTCAAAGTTGCCCGAAGAGACACACAAGTTGGGACGCACCTTGACCGTCTTGTCCATACCGCCGGTGCAAAGCCATCCTTGAGCCTCTGGCCCAGCGTTCGGCCCGACCCAGTCCATTCCAAGGATTGCACCACCGTGTGCCAGGTGGTATCGATCAAGCAACCCCATCCCTTTTAGTTTATAGTCCCATTTATAGAATCCTCCATTTTCAAGGGCGACGACTGCATGCCATCGCGTGGAGTGGCTTGGGGAGAATGCAATACATCGAGTTTCAGTTCTATGGTTTATTGAGACCGAAGAGCCGTCCACGCTCGTCCGCATATCCTAATGGAGAACTACCATTTAACATACGCCGAGTCAAGCAATGAGCATACTGACTCACCCAAAGCTTAACGTATCCATCTTGACTGCAGGTGGCAAAGCAGTCCTGCAAGTGAGGTGTAAAGGCAACCCCGTTCACCGAGCGGATGTGTTCTTTGATAGTTCGCTCTGTTGAGATCAAGATGAGACCTTACGCGAGAAGCTGGCGTTGGAAGCAACATACCTAATTTTCCTTTGATAGCATCTACGATGAGGATATCTCCCGACGTCGATGTGACGACAATCTTATTCGCGTTGGCTGACAAGTGCAGTCCCTGTCCCGTTAGCTACTATCGACAACCTGACGAAGTGTTCTCACTATTATGGCCCCATGCAACATCCGTGCTTATGGTATTCTGGCCCAACTTGATGGTCATTTCATCATGGATCGTAGCGCCTTCCGGTCCCCTCCCCAGGATCCTCGATCGACGCGACGGAGGACGGGCAAATTCCCCTCCCAATGACGCTGGAGACCCCGGTTCGGTAATGCGTAATATCTTCAAGTCTGAACGAACACGTCGAGAGGTTCAGCGGACAGATTTATCCAACGAGAGTGTGCTTCACTTCACTGACAATCCTTCCCTGCTACAGCGCAGTGTAGCCCGTCCGTGCTCCGTGCTGGAACGCCCCCGAACCCGACTTGACTAACAACCGCTTTAACGTAACGACTTGGTCCAGGCTCATCCCGAGGGTCGTAGTAAATATCTTCAGGGGTGTAGGTAGCCGTGAGTGATACTGCTGAAGGCGTTGGCGACAGCAGCTCGGCCCTGAGAGACGAGGAAACGTAGGTATCGTTCTCAGCAGTATGGAGGATTAAATAAGGGACCTACGGCCATGGAGCCATTATCTCCCAACCAGTAGTCTTGCCGGTGGTCGAGATTGAGAGATCTCAGGCAAGCGCTCAAGTGGTACCACGGTTCAAAGTCGGCAATCTATCCACCTTTGGGTCATGGCTGCGGGTTGTTCAAGCCTTGCAGCTCAACACAATCGGTCTGAGACGCGGACGGCGCGAAGGTAGAAAGCGGTAAGAATCATTCGAAGAAATCATCTCAAGGAAGTGTACATCGTAAACGGCGGATATTAGAGTCAAAAGAAAACGGCAACATCACGCGGGAAACATCGCTGTCCACAAACCGTCGTCATCGCAGGTACCACCAGACATACGATAAGGTAGGGTATCTTTAGATCAGACGATATGTGGAGAATGGAATGGGGAGCAGGAGGGTAGATGCTCTGCTAATCTAAAGGACGACACACTTGCTTCCCTTGCTCGACTTCTTAGCCCGGCTCAAAAGAGCCGCACGAGTAGCGTACTGGAAGACTTCACGGACACCCTCGCCAGTCTTGGCGGAGCATTCAAGATAGTGCTTAGCACCGATCTTCTGAGCTACGGCCATACCCTAAAAAGAGATTGACAGATCCGAAGAGTCAGCACCGTCATCAATCAGGGACATTGGGTCATAGGCGGTAAAATACGGCAAAGACGTAAAAAGGTTGAAGACGTGAGAGTCATGGGAGGTTAAAAAACGTGGAGATAAGAGCCGCCCGTTTGCCTCTGGCATGTGCGGCGAGAATAGGACAAGCACCCAGTGAGAGCGAAATGGGGGAGACGGAATCAAAGTGGTACGATGTGGAGAGCGCCTCACCTCTTCAGATGTAACTGGGCGCTGTCCAGTCCTCTTCAAGTCATCAATGGTCTTGGGGTCACGTCGTAGATCCTTCTTGCAGCCAACAAGGATGACGGGGAGACCTTGGCAGAAGTGGTGAACCTCGGAGATCCACTGTTATGTCAAGGGGCGGGTCAAGCAGGACAGTCAGAAAATGAATTCGCTTGGCAAACTAGAAAAAGATCAACGCACCTTTTCCTGAACGTTGTCGAGAGAATCAGGACTGTCGACAGCGAAGCAGATCAAGATGACGTGTGAATCCGGATAAGAGAGGGGTCGGAGTCGGTCGTAGTCCTCTTGACCAGCCGTATCCCAAAGAGCCAATTCGACGTGCTTGCCGTCGACCTCGACGTCGGCAACATAGTTCTCGAAAACGGTGGGGACGTAGACCTGTAATTATAGGAGAAGGCCGTGGAGGGTAAAAGGTTTACGAATAAGGAGTTATTTTGTTCAGTCAGGATAAGGATTCGAACATCGCAGCACTGCTCAACGAGTTTCATTTACCTCGGGGAAGGTGCCCTTGGAGAAGACGATAAGGAGACAGGTCTGGAAGGCGGGGAGACGAGGGCCGGCGTCAGTATGACCTGGCTCCGGTTCACGCAGCAGTGGTCCGTTGGAATCCAACTTGAGGACCACCACACACGTAAAGAGAGGAGACTTTTTAACGTACCTTGCCACAAGCACCGTCGCCGACGATAACAAGCTTCCTGCGGATTTCAGACATGGTTGGATAGAGTGCTGGGAGAGGTCGTGAAGTGAGTTGAGGAGAAGACGGGGAGAGGTGGTTGGGTGGACGAGGGAGGAAGACGCCTTGAAGTAGAACACGGCGGAGCTATCTAGTTTGTCTACCCTCTTGAACTCCTTCCCGCACTGCCTAGCTGTTTGTTTGGCCCCGCCACCGCCGCATCTTCCCTTCCCCTTACAACACCGCCATTTACACCCTGGTCGCCGTCTTCCAAGTCATTCTTAGTGTAATATCCAGTGCTGTCGCTATAGTCTGACGTAGCAAGCCTGCAGAAATATTCCCTCATATCTGGGGTATCTTGGGCGGTTAGACTGCTATCAGATCCAGTCGGCATGCTGCAAGAGCGAGGATATTCCAAGCCTACTATCTGGTTCGATGTAAAGAGGACCTCAGTTCTTGGGCGCGAAACGAGATCACCCGAAGTATGGCCACTCAGTGGGAGCGTGCAGTTTCGGGCCCTTCAGTTGAGACACCATCGGTGCAATGGACGTTGATTCAGACAACTCAGAGATGCACCGACCCGGTGAGCGAATTATGAGTATGTCCTATAGTCCCTTTTGGTCAAAACGCGCTATTTAAAGACTCACGGTCGGTCATAACACGGAATCATTGGCCTCCTTTCCAGGGGATGGTATCCTATCAGACGGAGGCGAGATCTGCGGGTTCTAGGGACAACAGTTCGAGCTAAGGTAAAACGAGCGAGAGGAGAAAATGGTTAGATGGTTGCAAAATGAAAATGAACAGTGGGCAAATTCATGAAAAGTCCAGAGCAAATGTTGATGCACTAGTGAAAAAAAGGGAGCAGAAGAAAAATGTAAAGAGAGGAAAGGTCCGGTGTCATGTTCTGAAGCAGCCGAAATGAGGCATAATGGGTGGAAGGAGAAACGCCCTTCGTAAGGCTTTCAGCCAGAATTCAAAGGCAGCTGAATGGGGCAAGGAACATTGCTCAGGAGGGTAGCGGCACCGTAGCTCCCGATCAGTCCGGCAATTTGCATCTTTAGGATGAGGCGGACGTTCAGACCCGGTCGCTCGCCACCCACGACGGCGATCTTGTTTTGGCACGCGTTGTAATACAGGTTCCCTACGCGAATACATGTCAGCCTCTCGAATACGACGGTGCACGAAGGCGCCTTACATGTTTCATCAGATGTATTGACAGCCGAATACGAAAACGTCATGTTAAGCGGCAATGGGACGTATGATTTGGCAGGCATCGTCAAAGCACCTAATTGTTACAAGATGGTAAACGAAGCGTTCAAGTCATGATCTTAACATGCTCAGAGCTTACCCGTGCTACCAGTGGCCACCAGTTTGAAAGTATCGGCCGAGTACAACTCTGCGCTGATGTTTCGGAAATGCACAGGGACGTACGAGCTGTGCGTATCTGCTTGAAGATCCACACCGCCGGTAAACGAGAAATTGGCTGGATAGCGGTTGAAGTAAGGCGTTGGACCCCCATTGCCGACCAACGGTGTCCCGTAGGCAAAACCAAAGTTTGGCACCCGAGGAATCACAAAGTACAAAGTGAGTCCTAGGCTGAAATCCGTTCGATCCTCTGTTAGAAAAAAGCATTGGGGCGAACGCTGGAAGGTGTCAACCCACCAAATGCAGAAACCAAATAATCCCCAGACAAGAACTTTCCGCGTCAGCCAGGGGATCCCACACAGTCCCTCTTGATCTCGCACAAAGGCGTTCCAAGCCCTTTTACGTTTTTCAGCCTTGATTTCTGCTCGACCTGACTTTTTCATATCTTTTAGCTCCTGCGCTGACCACTCCGCTCCCATCGCGGGGACGGTAACAAGTTCGACTTCGGGTTCATATGTGGTGGAGGTACCTCCTTTCTTCGACTTTGAGCCCAGTGTGTCAGGTCGTGATAATGGGCGATATCTGCCAGGGCAGAGAGCTAATCAGCACAGCATCATCGGATATAGAAGTGCATTGCCGCCGGTCTAAATGGACGACCAAGCCAAACTTCAAGTGCGCAGCCAGAGGGGATCAAGGCACATACCCAGTATCATTTTTCAGCCCTGGCACTCCAAAAGCAGCACTGTAACGGGGTCCAGCATTGTTGAAGTCCGCATAAACGTCCCAACCAGGTCCAGTTCCAGCTTCTTCATCTCGTCCTCCCTTCACCGGTTCGATGGCATCAGGTTGTCGAGAGTACGAGTCGTTGCTGTAACCTGCGTTCCGCGATCCAGCAGTTCGAAAGTCGGCCGTTTGAGGGCTGTAGCCGCTCTGGAAGGAATCTCTGCGATTTCCAGAGTCGACGGCGTCGTAACGGCTGCCAGCAGAGGGACGTGCGCGATCCATAGTCTAAGTTGGACCGGATGATGTGCCTTCGGTTTATCGAGGACTTGTTTTTGTCGTTTAGTTGAGATGATGATAAAGGATTGACGGGACGACGAGAAGTCGGGTAGCTGAGGGGTGAGATGGGAGACTGGACTGTATGCGAGGAGAGCAATTCGCACGACCAACTCAAACTCCGAGTGTGCTCTTAGAGTTGTTCCCCATCTCCGGTGCTCAACCATATCTCTTTGAGCCTCCTCCTCAAAGATTCACCATAGCGCACTCATTGAAGGCTGAGAAAAGTGACGAAATTACCTTACACAAGCCCACAAACCCACTGAAGCTCTCGCACCGCGCCCCACCAAGTCTCCACCACTACCCGAACCTCCTCGCCCCGGAACGCCCAAAGCGCGAGTAATTCAATGGCCAACCACCTTCCCCGGCCGGTGATGGGTAGCACTGGGGGTAGCATCACCCGGGGTGAGAATAAATTCGACCGCCTCTGTAGAGTGAGTTGATTTCTCCATCCTTTTTTTTAATTGCCTTGCGATCATAGTTTTGTCTGACATGGATATGCACCACGCCCCATACTGTTTTTACCTAGAACTACAATGAACGGACTGGAAAGCTCAGAGATCGTTCCTGCGAATACTATCGCTCCCTTAATAACATGAATGGACCTTGTCCGTGAGTTTAACTCTC